>BQNB010102593.1:0-24208 GCA_026074375.1 Tanacetum coccineum | reverse complement strand
AAATATTCACACACCAAATCCACATACTCCATAAACCCTACAAGTTAGGGTTTTATATTCCATTCCCTTAATTCATTCCTTAAGTCACGTGGTCCATAACTGTTTCCATAAAAACACCAATATCCATCCTTATCTGATGTAAAAACACCATGAATGAACCTGCTCCTGTCATCTTCAAACATCATACACCAGTATCTATATTCAATCCAGGCCTCTTGTTTCTTTCTTTGTCGTTTAATCATCAACCATCACGACCACAACTAAATAATCCATGAAAGCATAATGAATTCATTCAGCAACACATGATGAAAAACAAACGTTTCTACTTACTGAATTAGGGTTTGTGAAAACCCTAGTGTCACCGAATTCGCCTCTTCACCGAAAACTAATACGAACATCTTTTCTTCATAAAAACGACACACAAACCTTGTATAAACCCTAGATATCAAGAGCAACCCGCTCTGATACCAACTGTAAAAACCTAATTGTAGGCTTCATAGATCGTTTTGCCCATCTAGGATATCATAACATTGATCACGCAGCGGAATAACAATTAAGAACAACAATGTTATGAACAAGGTTTTTATTCATAAACTATATACTATTCGACTTTAATCAGTCGACTATGAACTATTACATAAACTAATAAGCTAACTATTAGACTCTCATTGGAGAGATCTAACTATGATGGATACCAAAAACTATTTACCTTAGACCTCCTTTTATAGTATAAGGAGTCAAGGTTTACATGGAAACTAATAATGATAATAATGATAAAATCAATCAGTTATTCAATCATTATCTTTGACCAAATCTTTCAATTCTTATCTTTTGTAGTATTCTTTGACTACAACTTTGGTCCTTCATGTTTCCATCTTGTTTCATTCGTGTTTTGTCTTATCAACTCAAAATATAATTCCCAACAATCTTCCCCTAGTTGATAATGATAAAACCCAATAAGCACGAACTTCCCCTGAAGTTGATATACGAATGAAACTTCCCCTTAATCCATGCTATACCACCAAGAATCATCAAGCTGCAAATCATCAAATCTTCTTCCCCTTTTTGTCATCATCAAATAGGGGTCTTCTGTAGATAAGCAACTTGTGAACACTTCCCCTCAAGTGGTACATGTAGATGGTTAAACATGTTAACAATAAGCTTCCCCTGAAAGTAGGCTAACCATCTCTTTGAATCACGAAATCAGTTGGCTTCAAATAGTAATTATTAATGAAAATCATCTAAGTGCAATAACATCATCCTCTCTTATGTGACTGTTGCCTCAGCCGGCGATCTACTTGTAATCCTTGTTTGTACGTAACAAAAAGGTTACCCTTGTCATATAATTTATTAAAAATCCATTGCATCAAATGCCTTCATAATACTCTCCAAAACAAACCATAAACTTTATCATCGTTCGAGACCCAAATGCGTCTAATAACCCAAAAAGTGTGTGTTATCCGATATCAGCCAACGCTAGCAACACAAACTGTCCAATATTTGGTAAAGCTAGCAGAACTAACATAACAATCCAAACGTGTATGTTATCGGACAATTCTAACAGAATTAACCATAAGCCCAACAGTATTAATTGAGTACCGCTAGCAGAATTAACATCCAAACCAAATAGCAACGCCTTTTCCGTCATAAAGCTGTCACTAATATGTCACCAACCTGTCACTGGTCTGTTGTTGAACCATTACCAAACTGTCACAAATCTACATGCTCCTTCCTCCTATAGTATTTTGTAACACTTAATCAGTCACTTAGTCATCGCTGACCTGTCATGAAAGGTTTGAATGCATCTTCCTGAAGTATGATGAAGACTTTTAAAGAAGAAACTTGAAGATTCAGAAGATGAACATCAAGTTTAGGGGAGGATTGTTGGGACTTAAAAGACTTCATGGATTCTTAGAAGTTACTGCTGCTCAGGTACATAATGGAAATTATGCTAAGTGGTTAGTACTGGTAGTATAATGTTACCACTGCTAGTTACTACTGTTAGTATAATTTAGTACTGATAGCATAAAGTTACTGCTGTTAGTTGAAGTTAAGACTGCTCAGTGTTGAAGACTAAAATATAAGCTAAGTAGTTAGTGCTGCTAGTAGTAAAAGTTAAGACTGCTAGTACAAGTTACTACTGTTAGTGTATATTAGTACTGCTAGTACTAATGTTACTACTGCTTATGTTTATTAGTGCTGCTGGTGGAAAGATTACAATTGTTTGAAGACTTTCTACTGTCAAGAGGATAAAGACGAATTAAAGAGATAAAGATTGTTTGGAGAACAAGAATGCGTGTGAAGATAAGTGTTGAGATATTTATGTACAAGATATACATAATGTATTTATTTAGAAGATTACGTTTATGTTTAGAAAAGATTGAGATATCTTAGGAATATATTGTAAGCCGACTAGGACTCCTTAGTCTATAAAAGGAGGCTCTAGGGCATTAGTTGAGATATCACAAAACACGCAGTCGTATCATTATCATTTTTCATAGTTGTCAAAGTCGATTGAGAAAAGCTTCAAGGATGTAAACCCTAGTACTAAGTTAAGAGTACTCGTATTATTAATCTAATAATATTGGAGCGTTTGGTTATATCTTTGTTGTTCAAGATTACTGTTTCATTGATTTTACTTCTAGAGTATTAAGGTGTAGATTCCGCATACACTTTAATATACATACAAAGTTTTTACAATAAGTTATTTTGGATTTATCCAAGGTAATTTAACCTTAGACAACCTAAGGAATCAATCTAGGTTTGGGATCAACAACCCCCCCCACGATTTCCATAATTGGTATTTTATGATTTCCACAATTGGTATCAGAGCCACGTCGCTCTAATTTTCAAAACAAATGGTTTTAAAAATGGAGTACGATCCATGTATCAAATTACCCATGAAGGGGGATTAAATATGAAAAGTTTTTTGTTTGTTAACTTGTATTAGTTTCGTTGTTAAATACACTAATTATACTAACTCAAGGTAAAAATGATGCTTAAAATAAGTGTTATATGTTTGGTATTAAGTTCAAAAAGTTATACACCTTTTCACAAAGTCAATAAACAATTTTGTACAAAAAATGCAAATCTGAGTGTCAGATGGCCGCCCCCTTAATTGTATGGGCGGCCCCCTTAATTCCTGGCCGACCCCTTTATATTTAAGGGGACCACCTGTGTAGAAACCTGATTATATGCTTCAAAGATCGTTTTGCCCATCTAGGATATAATAACATTGAATGATATAAAACACAGCGGAATAACAAATAAGAACATCAATGTTATCATAAGGTTTTCTTTATTCATACTAATAAACTATTAACTATTCAACTTTAATCAGTCGACTATGCTATCTAGATAACTAACTATTACACAAACTAATAAGCTAACTATTAGACTCTCATTGGAGAGATCTAACTATGATGGATACTAAAACCATTTACCTTAGACCTCCTTTTATAGTATAAGGAATCAATGTTTACATGGAAACTAATAATGATAATAATGATAAAATCAATCAGTTATTCAATCATTATCTTTGACCAAATCTTTCAATTCTTATCTTTTGTAGTATTCTTTGATTACAACTTTGGTCCTTCATGTTTCCATCTTGTTTCATTCGTGTTTTGTCTTATCAACTCAAAATATAATTCCCAACAATCTTCCCCTAGTTGATAATGACAAAACCCAATAAGCACGAACTTCCCCTGAAGTTGATATACGAATGAAACTTCCCCTTAATTCATGCTATACCACCAAGAATCATCAAGCTGCAAATCATCAAATCTTCTTCCCCTTTTTGTCATCATCAAATAGGGGTCTTCTGTAGATGAGCAACTTGTAAACATTTCCCCTTCAGTGGTACATGTAGATGGTTAAACATGTTAACAATAAGCTTCCCCTGAAAGTATGCTAACCATCTCTTGAATCTCGAACTCAGTAGGCTCCAAGTGGTAATTATTGATGAAGAAAAATGAGTATAACCCATATGTTGAAGAAGTAGAATTTCCCAAACTTGTGTCTTATGTCTTGCACTATTCACATGACGTCAAACTTATACCAAGACCAAAATATAAGTAGATCGCAATCTCTTGACAAAATCCTCATTTATCCTATAAAATGAGACACTTATGTAGTAATACAAAATGGTGTTACCCTATGTAACATAATGATTAAAAAAACCAATTGCATCTCAAATATGGCGTCTATAATGTGACTCTCCTAACAATTAAACTTTATCTAGTGTTGAGTCAAAAATGCGTCCAATGTAAACAAAAGTAGATGTGTTTTAGCGAAATATCAGGCCGTCGTGAGCTGATACAAATTAGATATATCGGTACCAATAGATAAACTTAGGGTTATTAACGATCACAAGCAGGTTGAGCTGCGCTTTTTTCTGTCTCAAAATGTTACAAAGCTGTCTCAACCATTCCGTCATAGATTTGTTGCTGTAAACTTCACTCTCTAATCATTTTGGCGCTAACTTCCTTTTCACCATGCATAGTAGTGACACTTTATCTGTCGCTACACTATTGTTAATCGAGCAGTACTATCTTTTCAAAGACAATATTAACCATGAATAGCCACCTTTAAGTACTCACTAACATGGAGCTAGTACTAACACGAACACATTTCGTGATAAGAAGTATTAATCATTTGGATTGAGACGAACAGTATAGAAACGCATTTCTGATGGCAGCACAGAAACATCGATATTCTATGCAGAATACCTAGTATTGATCACATCCCCATGTGCACAACAGTAGTGTTGAAAGAATGACTTTTGATAAAAGACTTTTGAACAATTATACAATGAAGCGATTGTACTCGATCTCTAGTTAATGTGTCATAAACTTTTTGTACTCACAAAGTATTAATCGTGTAAGTTTCATATGCCTGAAATAGTTTTTATAGGTAATCTGTTCCGTTGTCTTGATGGTCCTCTGAAGCAGTTTCCATTTTTAGCTTTTGTCGTCTCATAGCCATGCTATCCCACATAACGTGATCTGTCTTGTACGACTGAAATTCCATTTTAGGGTTTTCAGTCCTTTAGCCAAACATCCATACACGCGGACGTTCCGAACAACTATTGATTATGCAGATCCTGGTAATTAAATGTAACATCCATCGCATCCAATGCATTAGATTACCATATTGATCCACCTACGCTGTTTTTCTTCGATAACTCCCAGTACAGCCAATGTCATGCTAACACATTACTTCCATTTTTGAGAAAAAACAATGTAGCTCTTGGGCTCATTTTCTGCGGTATCTTGATTAACTCTCGTTACTATCACACTTATGGCTGCTTTAATTAAAGGTCCTGGACGCGATGTAGTAGGAAACTCCTTTATCATGGACCACTGCAACACTTCGGCTGTTAGCGAAATACCGAAACCTGGCTTTTATTAGAAAGAGTCTTCGGGATTATTATACTTGAAAGCTTGACAAATATAATGACCTTGTGAGAAATTTAGGGTTTCAATGGATGCGTTAACATACCACATTCTAGCTCATTTGCCGTCCCTATTCAGGATTTCCTACTGAGGGTGACATTTGCAATGACCTAGGATTCTGATCGCACCAAAGCGTTGAGCAGTAAACATAAAGATTCAATTCTTCCAACCTGTTAGTTTCTTATCAATACAAAAAAAAATCAACATATATTCCCTTGTTGTGCGGTTTTTATTTGACACGTGATGGCTAAGAAACACTAAATGCACATTGAATTTGTGTCTCTCTATCATCTTTCTTAATCAGATCTGAGGGTTTGATAGGAAAACCCTTTGTAAATTGTGGTAGTTTCACCAAATCATCCATTGTAACCAAAGATCCAGGGGATTCGACGAAACTTCTTTGTTCAAGAATTACGACAACCTAAAAACCTTGTATCTCCTTATGTTATCACAAGAGCATACCGCTGTGATGTACAACTGTGGTTGAAACCTGTTTGTAGTGGCTTCATAGATCGTTTTGCCCATCATAGATGATAATAAACATTGAATGTTATAATTGTAAGTAGTATTAGACATTATGTATAGGAACATCATGTTATCTCCAAGGTTTTACTTTATTGCATACTAAAGTATAACTACTAAAATATCGCGACTTAATTCAGTCGACTTGAGGCTATCTATATAATAACTATACACATAGAACTAATGAGCTAACTATTAGACTCTCATTGTGAGAGATCTAACTATGATGGGATTTAATTAAAAAACATGTGTTAAACTTAGATCCTCGTTTTAGTTGTGTACTTAAGGATAGTCGTTACGGTTTTACATTGGAAACTAATAATGATGAATATGCAATCTGGGTATGGGCATTCTTAATCTTTGACTAAATCTTTCAAGTCTTATCTTTTGTTGTATTCTTTGACTGCAACTTTGGTTCCTTCAGTTGCCATCTTGTTTCATTCTGTGTTTGATTCATTCATCAAACTCAAAAATGATAATTCTCAACGTCCATGATGTGGTGGTGACACCGGTTGCATTTTGGTAAATTTCCTGCGTAAAATCGTCCTATAGCTAGGGCTGCTTTAGCTATTTATTGCTCCTGACAGTTGTTATATTGGTATCATAGTTTTGTTTGCTAGGTAGATGTGGTGGTATTTTTCGTGTTGCGGTTTTGGTTGTTGTGGGGTTTTTTGTTAGTTGTATGATAGTTATTGTGGTTTGTTTTGGTTTTAGTTGTTGTTGTTTACTATGGTTGTCTTCCGCATTTCCTTTGTGATTGCTTTCCCTCCTAATATTTCTTGCAATGCCCTACCTGAACTGATTGGGCTGGTACGAGTTCTACGGGCCATTGTTGATGTTTGCTCTATGGAAGTAGTAACAGTGGATATGGATAAGATAGTGATGGTGTTTCCTTTGTGTCTCTTCATAGAAACCCACGAATGTACTTCCCCCCCCCCCCCCCCCCCCCTGTGGTTCATTCTTCTTTACCCTTCAGTGGAAACCAATTCTAGGACACATCGAACTAGTTTCGTGGAAACAATTAACTGGATAGGCGTCTGTGTATCACATCTACTTTACATGTGTCTGAGTCCTAGTTGCTATGTTCCTTCCTTTGGTTTTTGTTGCTGCGGCAGTATTCACAGTGGTCATCATACTGTCTTCGTTGACTCCAGGGTGATCTGATTAGCACACAAGTTGTAGCTAAGTCCCAGAAAAGTCTGTACTGTTGCCGTTGCCACCGTGGTGAAAGTAGTGCTAAGACCCATCGATATGTGCACATATGCAAACTTCACTGTGTAATCTTCTAGCAAATTGTAAATTTCAAATCACGTTGAGCTCCATCTTTTGAACCTATACGTTTCAGTCCGAAGAGCTCCTTGCATGTCCCCTTAAATTGACGGGGAGTGCTGTGCCGCATTCATATATTTCTTTTACGAACTTCAATTGCATCTCTGGTTATACCAACAGTTCCTCCAGTACTATTGTTGATCCGGGATCATCCAGTTTTGTTTGAAGTGAGCTCTAGCGTTTCTTATTTAAATTAGCACTATGACTTTGCACACGCTTTTCCACTTTCTTGCCTATCAGTTTTCTTCTTAAATCTCCTGGGCGGCTGGATTCTTGGATATCACTAATTAACACATGTATTTATGTCAGTTGAGAATTTGCGTTGATATGGTATGACAGGAGTCATGGCACTTGGCTATAATAAGGAGGAGAAATGGTATAAATATTATAAATTAACTCAGGATAGTAGATATTATAGGATAATTGATGATAGATAAATTGAATGATTGATTATGTCAGAATAATAGGATTTAGCGTACGAGAGATTCGTAAATTATGTAAAAACCATAGGTAGTATATCTCAGCTTATCAAGATTATATATGTGAATGGAAAATTATTGACAATCGGAAAAATAAGTAAGGATCAGGGAAATACGAGCATCGGTGTATATGCGGGATGAGCGATGTAGGATTGTCTGGATATTTAAAAAAGTATTGGATTTAAGTTTAAAGTATAAGAATATCCTTTAATACTTTTGAGGTTATTATAGCTCAGGTGTTTGTCTATTGTACCCAGTGATGTTTTCTCCGATTATCCTATGGCTCTGGTGCACATCTGTTGTCACTCCCAAAATCAGATTACTATAGACCGCGATATTTCATGTAGCATTGGGGTGCTACAGTTGAGTCTTGGCAGACAATCAAGATATAGTGAAAGACCATAATTATGAATGTTTGAAGACATAATAGATTTTGTGTCATTGTAGATGCATTACTGAGCAATATCTATCCACAGAGTTTATACATTTGGTCCCATTATGTTTTACAATATGTCTTGATAAACTATTTATTCCTAGCTAATTTTATTGTAACTTTTGTTCAAACATAGCTTGTCATTAATGATACGATAAGAATGACTTTGTTTTTAAAGATATATAAAAGTTTGTATTGGAAGTAGAGACTCTCATTAGATCATCAGTCTTCAAATTGATTATCCGCCACGCTCCCGCATTCCCGCTAGTCTTCATAACCTAGGACCTGTAAATTACCATGCTAAAAGTCAACACAAAGGCTTGATGATGTTATTCATTACGTTTATCGTTAAAAATAGAGTGGACCACAAGTGATCGAGTCGATTTAGGATTGACTTCTGAAACACATCTTTAGTTAGTCTCCAATACGTTTATTTTATTACACTAAGCTCATGAACCCCGAAGCCTTTATACTTGATTTGTGCACAATCAGAATTATAGGATGCTTGCCATAAACCTAAGCACACTTCTCAACGGTTAAATGCACCGTATACGCATATTTCTTGTAGGATGTACCCATAGGTTTATGGTAGGGGGTATTGTCTGTCGTGACAGCTGAACATTCTGAGCCACAACACTCGGATTGGAGTATTTTACGATAACTATAATATCTATTTGTAGTCGAGCTTTACGATCATATAGCTATTTAGTATAGATTTGCACCAGTAATCGTAATTATAACGGATTTGCACCAGTAATCGTGGCTCTTAGGCAATAATATTCAGGCAGTAATCTGGATAGCATACACTTTGTAAACACTTTGAAAACACTTAGAAAAACACTTGTGTCCAATAGTAAAACAAGCAATGTAATTCACCCCGTAGATTTTGTAAAACAATCACGTAGTAAAAAGGGGGCTATGAACTCACCTCGAGTGAATGGTAATCAACAAGTATTCACAATAGAAAAATGCGTCACGAAGGAATCCGAAGGCAACCTAATCTAATATAGGTCGTATAAGTACTAAACACTTTGATTATTTATAGGTCGTATAGCTCATCATACTATCGTTCGGGCTATCATAATTAAAAGGTCATGTAGTGACGTATGAGGAGCTATGACACTTTAAATCGTAAATCCAACAACTCGTCGATACGCCACATATGATTCTATATAGCTACATCACCGTCTAATCGTTTTAGTGAAAATATAATTATAAAGTAAAAACGTTTATAAGTATACTTTAGTAAAAATGGCGTAACTTCCTCGTTTCTAATCCGTTTCGTGCGTTTCTTATGTCCACGCCTTCGTATTAAGACGAGTCATCAAAATATAACATTTACAAAATTTGAGTTTTTTGATGAATAGTAATTTTTACGGTTCACAACAGACATATATTTATTTTTATAGTTTTTGTTATCGTAAACCTCGTAAATGTCGTAACTTATTCATTTTAATTCCGTTTTTAGCGATTCTTTCGAGCAAGTTCTCGTATTTAAATTTTTATCATATTAATGATGTTTTAAAAATATAAGTTTCTGTGGTGAATAGTAATTTTTATAAAAATAGTTTATAAAAAGTATATCTTTAACGTAAATATGAAATAGTCGTATCTTTTTCGTTATAAATCGGTTTTTCGAGTTTCTTATCATTTTGGAATCGTCATGAGGTGTATTATCTTTATAAGATGTAAAACCTACTGTCTAAAACACGAATTAAAACAGCCCACAAATGTCTTTAACCTCACATGAAATCATAAACTTTCCTTAATTAACTTTTAATCACTAGTTTATACTTAAACATTTTCCACTTAAACCAACATGTTAACATACTTATAATCTCATTATTCCATGATATTACCAATCACATAACATATGAAAAAGTGTACAAAATCATAATCACAAGTAAGTTATCCATTTAACATGTTTAAAACCCTAAATGGTGATTTAGTTATATAGAACATGTAAACACATAAAAATGATAAAAGTAAAGACATAAAGGTTTATAGATAACCTTATAGTGATGTATGATGATGAGAAATATGTTCTAAACCCTTGTTTAGATTATAAACCAAAGCTTGCACACCAATAAAACCCTAGGTTTCAAGAAAGCCCTAATCTTCCAATATCTTGCTAAACCTTTCTTAATCACCCAACCAAGCTTCCAAACCTTTTTGTATAACCTTAGATATGTTCCTAGATACTTGTATAAGTGGTAAATAAAATTGTATGGATTGTGTGTATGTGTTTGCTTCAAGCCGTGGCTAGGGAGAAGGAAACAAGAGAGATTGTGAAGTTTTCTAGTTAAGGAATGAGTGTATGAGTTTTCTACAAGTCTAAGTCTCTTTATATACAACATGAGCTAGTCAAAGTTATCATTTAGAAAGATCAATATCAAAGAAAACATATAGAGGGAATTAAGGAAGAATAGTGGTCAATGTTTTTAGTCATAGCTAAGTCCTTAATGAGCCCTAGGTTTGTACCAAGTACTTAGTTGATAAAAATGAGCTCATTGTCCCCTTTGGTGGACATTAGTCCCACGAAAATGGGGGAGGGAGGTGACTAGAAAAAGCCTTGATATTTTGTTGGTAAATGCAAGTATTATTTGAAGTATTAAAAGTGTAGTTTTTTTTAACATAAACTATATACTTGAAGTGTATAAGTTCTAGCTTGGTTCTTTTGTGTGCACAATGGCTAACTTAATAAATATGGGTGAAGTTTTATAAAACTTTAAGCATTGGATATAAACATGGGTATTTGTTGAAGCATAGAAAAGTTCTGGTGCTTTCGGGTATGCCTAAATGTATTTAATTGCGAAACGTAATTATTTTACGTAACCATTAAAATAAAATATAAAAAGTAAATTATTACTTTAGTAATAATAATAAAATGATTACTTGACGTAAACTTTAATTTGTTTGGTGCCCGCTTACGTTGATTGGTGATTTTTTTTAGTTTACGCGATTTGACGTAACGATTAAAATTAAAAGCAAACACGTACGAGAAAAATAATAACTAGTGCATTTAATATCGTCGTACATTGATCAAAAATACGGATTGTTACATATGTTTCTTCTAAACCAACATCTAGCTAGAGTATTATTTGATTCTGGAGCCGATAAAAACTTCGTATCCATATCTCTTGCCTTTATGCTAAATATTCCACCCATTACAATAGATACCTTTTACGATATCGAAATGGCTGACGGAAACCTAGTAAGCACAAACACCGTTATTCAGGGTTACACCGTGACCTTGTTAAACCAACCTTTCGAAATTGATCTTATGCCAATCAAACTCGGTAGTTTTGACGTCGTCATCGGTATGGATTGGTTATCCAAGTATCATGCTAGAATTATCTGTGACGAGAAAGTCATTCACATCCCAATCAACGGTGAAACTTTGATCATCCGAGGTGACCAAAGTAAAACCCGACTAAGTCTCATATCCTGTATAAAAACAGAAAGATATGTATCTCGAGGTTGTCAAGTTTTCATAATCTAAGTAATGGAGAAGAAGTCGGACGAGAAACGACTAGAAGATATACCGGTAGTCATAGAATTTTCGAAAGTTTTTCCTGAAAATCTACCTGGCCTTCCTCCAGTTCGCCAAGTAGAATTCCAAATTGATTTAATCCCAGGAACAACACTGATTTAATCCCTAGGATCAGCCACATGTAGCTCCCGAGCTCCCTATAGATTAAGCGTCCTTCAGAAATGCAGGAACTAACTCTTGATCAACTTAAGAAATTATAAGATCGGAGGTTTTATTCCCGACAAGTACTCGCGCAGTGCGATGCTCTTGTCTCTTTTGTTTGAAAAAGAAAGACGGATCTTTCAGAATGTGTATCGATTACCGGGAGTTGAATAAACTTACCATAAAGAATCGTTACCCATTACCCAGGATTGATGACTTATTTGACCAACTTCAAGGTTCGAGTCTCTACTCGAATATTGACTTAAGATCAAGCTATCATCAACTGAGAGTCAGGGATAAAGATATTCCTAAGACTGCTTTCAGAACAAGATACAGACATTATGAAAATTCAAGTGATGCCGTGTGTGTAAACCATATTTGGACAAATTTGTAATAGTGTTCATCGATGATATATTCTCATCTACTCTCGTAACAAAGAAGAGCACGCAAATCATTTGAGAATAATTCTAGAATTACTCAAGAAAGAGAAGTTGTATGCCAAGTTCTCCAAGTGTGATTTCTGGATTTGTATCTTGCAATTTCTTGGACACTTAATTGATAGTCAAGGACTTCATGTTGACCCCGCCAAGATTGAAGCAGTTAAGAATTGGACATCTCCTACTACACCCACATAAATACGTCAATTCTTAGGACTTGCCGGCTATTATCGGAGATTTATCAAAGATTTCTCAAAGATTGCAAAGTCTTTGACTGAATTAACCCAGAAAAACAAGAAGTATATCTGGGGCGAAGACCAAGAGTCGGCTTTTCAACTACTAAAACATAAGCTATGTGAAGCTCCAATCTTAGCATTACTAGAAGGAAATGACGATTTTGTTGTTTACTGTGATGCATCCCATCAAGGTCTGGGAGCGGTGTTAATGCAAAGAGAGAAGGTTATTGCATATGCATCCCGACAACTTAAGCCTAATGAAGAAAACTATACCACTCATGATCTCGAATTAGGAGCAGTAGTGTTCGCTCTTAAAATTTGGAGACACTATCTGTATGGCACCAAATGTACCATGTTCACTGATCATAAAAGTCTTCAGCATATCCTTGATCAGAAAGAGTTGAACATTAGACAACGCCGTTGGCTAGAATTGCTTGCAGATTATGATTGTGAAATTCATTACCATCCTGGAAAGGCAAATGTCATAGCAGATGCCTTAAGCCGGAAGGAACGAATCAAACCACTCCGAGTTAGATCATTAGTTATGACCATTCATCCAAAATTACCATCACAAATTCTCAAAGTTCAAACTGAAGCACTAAAAGAAGAAAACATCAAGGCTGAAAACTTATGAGGAATGGACAAAGCATTTGAAATACGTCCTGATGGAACTCGTTGTATTAAAAACCGAAGCTGGTTACCACTTTTTGGTAATCTGAGAGACTTAATCATGCATGAGTCCCATAAATCAAAGTATTCCATTCACCAAGGTTCTGACAAGATGTATAAGGATCTAAATAAACTCTATTGGTGGCCTAACATGAAGGCAATCATCGCTGAATATTTTGGCAAATATTTGACATGTTCTAGAGTTATGGCAGAATGTCAAAAGCCATCCGGCTTACTGGTACAACCAGAGATTCCTAATTGGAAGTGGGAGAGAATAACAACGGATTTCATCATAAAACTACCCAAAACATCAAACAGACATGACATAATCTGGGTCATTGTCGATCGCCTTACCAAATCTGCACATTTCATCCCTACCCGAGAGGCAGATAGTATGGAAACCCTTACAAGATTATACATAAAGGAAATAGACTCCCGGCATGGAGTGAAAATATCTATCATCTCAGATCATGACAGTCATTTCACGTCCAGATTTTGGAAATCATTACAAAGTTCTTTAGGTACTCAATTAGACATGAGTACGACATATCATTCCGAAACTGATGGGCAAAATGAAAGGACCATCCAAACACTTGAATACATGCTTCGAGCCTGTGTTATAGATTTTGGAAAAGGATGGGAAAAACACTTACCATTAGTAGAATTTTCCTACAATAAAGTTACCATGCCAGTAGTTAGGCACACCGATTTGAGGCCCTTTATGGTCGAAAGTTGCAGTTCACACTGTTTACTGGGCCGAGTTGGAGATGTTTAACTTACGGGACCAGAATAATCCATGAAACCACTGAAAAGATAGTGCAAATTCGACAACGCATTGCAAGCATGCTTTGAGATCGGCAAAGAAGTTACGCCTATTGTAGGCGATGCCTTGTAGAATTTCAAGTTGGAGATCGTGTTATGTTAAAAGTATCACCTCGTAAAGGTGTCATCGATCGAGAATACGAGGAAAGCTTTATCCCAGTACATTGGACCTTTCAAAATCCTTGAACGGATTGGCCCAGTGGCATATAAACTTGAGTTCTGATGAGATCAGTTTCTGTCCATAATAATTTCCACGTTTTTCTAATCGAAGAAATGGTTATCTGACGAATCCCTTGTCATTCTAATAAAAGAGCTTCGACTCGATGGCAAACTCAACTTTGTGGAAGAACCAGCGGAGATCATGGATCGAGAAGTCAAGCAACTAAAACAAAGTCGTATTCCTATAGTCAAAGTAAGATGGAACTCCAAAAAGAGGACAAAATTTACCATGGGAACAGTGAAGAGTATCAATGTCATGCTCAAAGTACCACATCTGTTTTCAAACATCACTCCGGCATCCAACTAAATCTCGGGACGAGATTTCTTTTAAGGGGGGAGACTATAACAACCCGTAATTTCATCAATGTAATTATCCATCTATTAAATTAGATGCACTGTATATCACCTTTTACAGGGAAATTTTTTGCTTTATCTCATTATGCAATGATTACTTGGCATCTCTAAACTAAACTCGCATCTCACGCAACCCTTACTAATGCATCTTTACTCTATGTTTATATCATGTAAACACGCCTAATGTGTAAGGTCTATATCTGTAATATCATTTTACCTAGTAATTATACCATTTAACGTACCATTTACTACGTTATATCAAAAATAGACTTTATTCCGTTACGTTGTATATACAAACCCCTAATTATATGTAATGTATACATATAAAAATAAATTGTGCAATGCCTTCTAAAACATATGTAAAGTGTATATATGCACAACATTTGGAATATTAATTTCCCTCCACAATTCAATGTACACTCATTTAAGCTTAATGTACAAGTCAATATGAATGAAAACCAAATTCTAGGTCATTTGGACCTCCTAAATCGACTTTAGTTCTACCACCACTCTAGACAAGTACAAAACACTTAATGATGACTCCTAACTAAACCTAAAACCCGAAAGTCATACATAAAACCTAATTTAAAACTCTAAACCTAAACGAAACCGTAAAACCTAATTTCATTTTTAAACTAAAAAACTAGAACCCTAAACCTTAGAACGCTAATACTAACCTTATCTCCTATACAATAACCTTAATCCTAAACCCTAAAACTATCCTTAATCTTAATCCTATTCCACGAATTAAAACCCTAATCCTAAGCCGAGAACCAGAAACCACCCGGCCACCCTTTTACTATTTTTAACCCATTTTCTAAGCGTAAGCTAGATACTCGCTAGCACCTCCTGTTGCATCACGCCGCGTGACCTCACTATGCTGTCACCATAGCTCCCCTTACAAGCACCTCCATCCCCTTGGATCACCAACTTGGCCTCCAAGACTTCTCAATCAATCCTCAATTGTCACTACATTACTAGCCGAAACCACCTTACCCCCAATAACACACGTCTTACACCTTTTCATATCTTGTTTCCTAAGGCTCTCAGACTGCACCTATCTAGCATCCACGTGTAGTCATTATCATAGCCTTGACACTAATCTAATACATCAAAAACTTGGGCACTAAGTTGGTTTCACCCCTATATAAGCCGAAACATACACACCCTTTCATTTCATCCTTCAAGCTCAAACACACACTCAAATGGAGTTCTAGCCATTCCCTAGAAGTAGTAGAAGATCAAGAGAAGCCCTAAGATCAGAATAGAAGCTAAGAATCAAGAGAAAAAAGGTCTTGAAGTCGTTTCTAGGCGTACGAACCCAAAAACCCTCATTTGACCCATTTTAACTCAAGTAAGCTCAAAGTATGTTCACAATAAGCTCTTATTCTGTTGTAGATTCTTTCATAAGGTTTGTTAAGATTCATATATAAAATCTTGTTGAAGCCTTGAATCCTCAAACCTATGTGTTTTTGACTAAAACCCTAAAAACGACCCGTTTTGATTTTCTAGCTAACGAATCCTTTTTCTAACTTTTGTTACGTTAAAACATCTTATTTTTGCTTATTATAATAAGCTATAACCTGCAAATATCATTTAGAACCCTAAAATAACCTTGCATGCCTTTTTGCGGACTTAATGTTGCAAATATTTTATGCATAGGGGTATTATATGTACTTTCTTGAATATTCTATAACTAGTGGGGCTGAAAATTTATTTTCCTAAAAGTTATAACTATAAGGACCGATCATGCACGTTTTCAAAGTTAAAGGTTTAAAATTAGTATATCATTTACTATATTTAAAGGACTAAACTTGTAAAAGTTTATAAATAGAGGGTATATATGCATTTTTGCAAAACTTAAAAATATAAAAAATAAACTTTTATATAAATTATAAAAATATATAGTTAATTATTATAAAACTCAATTTTTTAAAACCCAATTCATTATCGCTATTAAATCAACGGAATCGAGCTATTATAAAATAATTACGTCTATATAATTGAACATCGACTTAGCTTTGAGAAGTGCTTAAAATCTTATCTATAACCATGTATCTAGGGGAATTTCATGTGAGAGGATCCGTATTTGGTATTTTTGATTGGACGTAAGTTGATGGGTGTTTACGATTTAAAGTGCCCTGATCCTCAACGTGCTACCGTACTGGCTCTGGATCATGATAGCACCGAAACGTGATAATAATTTATCGCATAAATTCAAGTATTCAAAGTAATACGTTGATAACGTTTATGATGTTTTGAAACGATAAAACCATACTACTGAGACCTTGACATATTACCCGCTGTTGCTCGCTGGAGCTGTGTCTTGTTACTTTCACTTGCTCGCTATATACTTTTGCCATCAATCAGATTTTCCGCCTGTTAAGGTGAGTTCATAGCCTGCATTTTAAAGTTTATAATGCTTTCATTAAAACCCGTGAGGAGGTTACTTGTTATAACCATGGAAAGCGAGTGTTTTTCCACACGAGTATGCTATCCTGATATATTCTTACCTATAGTCCTTCTGTTTGTTCCATTAAGCCCTCTATCATGACCGTTAAATTACTTTTCGGGTAAGCGCGATGCGTGTGAATAGATTTATTTGGGACTGAACTTCCATGTTGGATATACTTTGTACTTTTGGTAACCTAAACGCACTTCATTTGAATCCACATTTGCGGGTGTTTGCAATGGACCGCTTGGGGGCAGAACTTCTTGTGTTTATGTTTATCTCTAAGGTCTCGGGTCATGGAGCTTAGGGCAATAATATTATATTTTTCATAATAGATTGTTACTCATTGCACTTATTACACTTATGGGTGTATAATAACGTAAACATTTGTTATGATGACTTGTATCTCAAATTGTTTACCATAAACCTATGAATTTTACTCAACCATTGTTGATGACCTTTTTGGCCTGTTTATCTCGGTAACTGAGCATCTTATTAGAACGAGTTGCACGGACTTGAAGTGGCTAAATATTATCATCAAACTTTATGTTTTTATGTAGATTTGCGGACCTCTGTGTTAAAAACTTCTGATGAAATAATTGAATGATAACTAAATTTTCCAAAAACGACTCTTTACGATTCGTTTTCTATGATTATGACTATTGTACTATGAAATAATACCCCAGATTAGCTTCCGCTGCTATATGTCAAAAATGGGGGTGTTATAGATTGGTATCAGAGCTACAGTTATAGAGAACAAGGTTTTGAAAACCCTTTAACTATAAACTAATTGTTTTTTCCTTCCAAGAAAAGTCCTCCGTGCCACTAGCATCTCCGAATGAGTATGTAAAGTAATAATATTAGACTATTATATAAATCAAACTTTGTTATTTACCACTGTGTAACAGAGTGATGGTCTACTCCCAATCCACCCTCCTTTCGGATATTGAGGATGTTTTCCTCCCTTTCCTGGACTATATCCCGGCTTCCCCGGACTATGTCCCAGCTTCACCAGGAAAAACTTATTCTAGCTCTTCAAATAACTCATTTGGTTTAGTTCCAATAGCTTCACCAACTCTTTCACTTTTTCATGATGACCCCTATATGAAGGTCATGCATGCATACTATGCTAAAGAATCACCTATTCCACCGCCAACTATTGTGCCTCCATCTTCAATGCTATCTCCAATGTTTAATCCTCAAGAATTCTTTCTTCCTGAGGAATTATTGCCACTTAAGAAACGAGGTCGTGACCGATCATCCTCCTCTACTTCTGCCCTACCTCAAGCATTTGAGATAGGAGAAAGCTCTCGTAAGACAAGTCTGGAACGTCACGAGGAGCAAATTGAGGAAATTTTGAATCACCTAGATGAACTCTCTCTCGACCGCATTGAGCACATAGAAGACAAGATAGAAGGTCTTGGAAAAGGTCGGGTGATCATACAACAAGATTTTGACAATCTGGAAGCTGAACTCCGAGAGTCTCATACTCAAATTGCTAAACTTCAAAGAAAGCAAATGGGAAATAATAGCAAGATTGCTCTGGCTCGCTTCAGGATTGCTAATCTAGAACAAATCATCGAAGATATCCAGGTTCGTCACCAAGCAGATAAGGCAAGTCTTCTGGATGAAATCTATGAACATAAGAACAGCCAGGAAGGACCATCAGACTACTAGATTAGATACTAGTTATAGTTTTTGTTAGAACCTAGCCACGAGATGTGTGGTATAAATAACAACACTTGTCAAATTTTGACTATGTACAGTACAAAGGCAAGTTGTTCATGATATAATACAATGGTGATCCCATTTTATATTCATCATGTGTCCTATATTACATCTCCGTCGTCATCATTATGAATCATACCGTGACTTCTAATAGATCAGATGCTTGTTAGAATCCATATCAAATAAGTATCTATGACTTCAATACCACTATTGTTAAAAATGCTTAAAGTTCAAAAATAAGCATTGCATTTTAAGACTTGTAATATCATTCTTATTACGTGTTGTCTTATGTTGATAGAATGCCTCCCAAAAGGACGTCAACATCTGAAGCACCAGCCATGACTTAGGCTGCCATCAAGAAACTAGTTGCTGATAGTGTTTCCGCAGCTCTGGAAGCACAAGCCGCTAACATGGCAAATATTGATAATACCACCAGACCAAGAGAAGCTCCTGTAGCAAGAAAATGTAGCTACAAAGAGTTCATGAGCTGCCAACCTATCAACTTTAAAGGTACGGAAGGCGCTATTGGTCTTATCTGCTGGTTTGAACGAACTAAATCAGTGTTTTCCCATAGCAATTATACCGAAGACTGCAAGGTGAAGTTTGCTACTGGTACTTTAACTGAAGAAGCTCTATCCTGGTGGAATTCTTTTGCCCAACCTATTGGGATAGAAGAAGCTTATAAGATTACCTGGGTTGAATTCAAGAAGCTTTTGATAACGAAGTATTGTCCCCGAACTGAGGTCCAGAAGATGGAAGACGAATTTTACCATCTTACTGTGAAGGAAAATGATCTCAAGGCATATGTGAGAAGATTCCAGGAATTGGCAACCTTGTGTCCCACTATGGTGCCAGATTTTGAGAAAATGATAGAAGTTTTCATCGGGACATTGCCTCGAAGTATTGAAGGGAATGTTACCGCCTCTAAACCTCAAACTCTAGAGAAAGCCATTAATATAGCCAAGAGGCTAATGGATCAGGTAACAAAGCACACTCCGGTGCAAGTATCAAGTGATCATAAACGAAAGTTTAACGACATAAGAACTTTCAACAACAACAACTACCGTAACACTAACACTAACAACCATTACAATAATCACCAACCACAACAGAAAATAAGACAGGAAACCTTCAGGGCTTATGTTGCCACCCCAACTGAAAACAATGGGTATACTAAAAATCGTCCCTTGTGTAAGAAATGCACTCTGCATCACATGGGACCTTGCACTGTCAAGTGTAATACTTGCAACAAGGTGGGCCATCTGACCAAGAACTGTAGAAACAAAGGGCCAGCCATTGGAAGTAATCTGCTACCAGTGATAATTACTTGTCATGCCAGTAGAAAGAAAGGGCATTATGCAAATCAGTGTTGAAATACCAACAACAATGCCCAGGGAAGAGCCTACATGTTGAGGGATAGGAATGCTCACCAAGACCCGAACGTAGTTACGGGTATGTTCCTTCTAAACCAACATCTAACTAGAGTATTATTTAATTCTGGAGCCGATAAAATCTTCGTATCCATATCTCTCGCCTATATGCTAAATATTTCACCCATTACAATAGATACCTTTTACAATATCAAAATGGCTGAAGGAAACCTAGTAAGCACAAACATCGTTATTCAGGGTTAGACCCTGACCATGTTAAACCAACCTTTCGAAATTGATCTTATGTCAATCAAACTCGATAGTTTTGACGTCGTCATCGGTATGGATTGGTTATCCAAGTATCATGCTAGAATTATCTGTGACGAGAAAGTCGTCCACATCCCAATCAATGGTGAAACTTTGATCATCCGAGGTGACCAAAGTAAAACCCGGCTAAGTCTCATATCCTGTATAGAAACAGAAAGATATGTATCCCGAGGTTGTCAAGTTTTCATAATCTAAGTAATGGAGAAGAAGTCAGACGAGAAACGACTAGAAGATATACCGGTAGTCAGAGAATTTTCGGAAGTTTTTCCTGAAAATCTACCTGGCCTTCCTCCCGTTCGCCAAGTAGAATTCCAAATCGATTTAATCCCAGGAACAGCACCTGTAGCCCGAGCACCCTATAGATTAGCTCCTTCAGAAATGCAGGAACTATCTGATCAACTTCAAGAATTATCAGATCGAGGTTTTATCCGACCAAGTACTTCGCCTTGGGGAGCTCCTGTCTTATTTGTTAAAAAGAAAGACGGATCTTTCAGAATGTGTATCGATTACCGGGAGTTGAATAAACTTACCGTAAAGAATCGTTACCCATTACCCAGGATTGATGACTTATTTGACCAACTTCAAGGTTTGAGTGTCTACTCGAAGATTGACTTAAGATCAGGCTATCATCAACTGAGAGTCAGGGATGAAGATATTCCCAAGACTGCTTTCAGAACAATATACGAACATTATGAACTTCAAGTGATGCCATTTGGTTTAACTAACGCACCTGTTGTATTCATGGATCTCATGAACCGTGTGTGTAAACCATATTTGGACAAATTCGTAATAGTGTTCATCGATGATATTCTCATCTACTCTCGTAACAAAGAAGAGCACGCAAATCATTTGAGAATAATCCTAGAATTACTTAAGAAAGAGAAGTTGTATGCCAAGTTCTCCAAGTGTGATTTTTGGATTTGTATCGTGCAATTTCTTGGACACTTAATTGATAGTCAAGGACTTCATGTTGACCCCACCAAGATTGAAGCAGTTAAGAATTGGACATCTCCTACTACACCCACAGAAATACGTCAATTCTTAGGACTTGTCGGCTATTATCAGAGATTTATCAAAGATTTCTCGAAGATTGCAAAGTCTTTGACTGAATTAACCCAGAAAAACAAGAAGTATATCTGGGGCGAAGACCAATAGTCGGCTTTTCAACTACTAAAACAGAAGCTATGTGAAGCTCTGATCTTAGCATTACTAGAAGGAAATGACGATTTTGTTGTTTACTGTAATGCATCCCATCAAGGTCTGGGAGCGGTGTTAATGCAAAGAGAGAAGGTTATTGCATATGCATCCCGGCAACTTAAGCCTAATGAAGAAAACTATACCACTCATGATCTTAAATTAGGAGCAGTAGTGTTCGCTCTTAAAATTTAGAGACACTATCTGTATGGCACCAAATGTACTATGTTCACTAATCATAAAAGTCTTCAGCATATCCTTGATTAGAAAGAGTTTAACATGAGATAGCGCCGTTGGCTATAATTGCTTGTAGATTATGATTGTGAAATATGCTACCATCCCGGAAAGGCAAATGTCGTAGCAAATGCCTTAATCCGGAAGGAACGAATCAAACCACTCCAAGTTAGATCATTAGTTATGACCATTCATCCAAAATTACCATCACAAATTCTTAAAGTTCAAACTGAAGCACTCAAAGAAGAAAACATCAAAACTGAGTATTGAAAGACCTACTGATAGACATCAGCGGGTATTGAAGGACTCGCTGAGTGCAAAGCCTCAGCGAGCAACCTCAGACGTATTCAAGTCAAAGACATCGTCAAGGAAGTCGAAGATCACTTAAAAACATACTCGTCAGCTGGGATGGATATCAGCTAGTATGTAGAAAGAATACGTTGTGGTTCTAAGGAGAGTCAGAGGTGGCAATACTCTGACTATCCTATTACCCTTTGAAGAAGAAGAACAAGATGAGCTTAAGTTATTCTATGAAGTTTAGGCGGGAAACTCTAATAACTTGTCATGGCGGGACAAAAGGGTATTTGAGTTAAAGCATGTACCAAGTAGTGAACAGTTGGCAGAATTTTTCACTAAAGTATGGGCGGGTAGTTTTCAAGAATGGACGTGCATTAAATACCTCGTACATCCTCCACTAGATTCTTGACACGTTGCAACTACCCCCACTAAGGACGCAACCTCGTATTAGTATAAATAGAGAATGTTGTATCGAGTAAATGCTATCGCTTTTATTGTTGTATTTATTATAGGCATTTACTCCTTTGTCGAACTTACAAGGTAGACCTCTAATCCACTCAGCTGGTCTATATAAGTTCGCTTGTAAACTTGATACTCTATCAAGTTTACTTGTTCAAAGGGTAATATTACATTGTCATTCAACTTGTGCGATCCATAGCACACTGTAATACTTTGATTCTTATCAATAAAGCATTACACGATTGCAAAGTTATTACTTGTGTTATCTACATTAGATAAGTGTTATATTCCATATAGACGTGTCAATTGGGACTTTCAATAAGTGTGAAGTACAAATGTGTAAGTGATATGTAAGGTACATTCGTCTAAACTTAGGCAACTTGTTCCCCACTAATTAATTTCTTATGCGACTTGATAGTTGTAATAGTGTTTTGTGTACTTTTAGTTAAGACTTTAAACTTATGCGGCTTGTATCTTTTAAGTTAGTTTCTTATGCGACTTGTATTTTGAACATTTGTGTTAAACAAATAGCAAACAAAACATAATTAACCAAAAATCAAAACCGCCACCAATTCATTGGCAATCTACAACAATGTAAAATCACATTTAATACATTACACACCAATAAATTACAACACTGATTGATGACATGAATTTAAAAATGTTTTACCAGAATGTTAATATCAAAATTAAGGAGAACATAAGTTTTCCAGCAAACACCATTCAAGAAAGCAGCTAGTGAAACTGTGAAAGTGTGAATGACAGGAATTCGAGACTCATAATTTTCATTACTTTTCACTGTATATGTTCATTTAATAAACAAAACGAAAAGCTTGAGATCAATCATTCATTTAGAAAAATATAAATTGCAAGTTTGTGGATGTTGTCAAGAAAAAAGAAGACACTTACCATTATGGTTAAAGGAGAAGCATACATGATAATACCAAATACCACACAAAAACTCCCCCACTAAAGTAGATCTAGCCGCATGAGTATGGAATACAGTCAAATCAACAGTTTATAATATTTTCAGTCATCTTTCTCTATTAAGTAAAGAACAAACAATTTTCATATAACCTAATGAATTCAGTTTTTTCAAATAAAGTTAATTAAGTCTAATTCAAACACCACCTTAGATTATATATAATAATACTCGACCAGGAAAGGATATTAGAAACAATCATACAGTCAAAATATACGTACCCAATGTTCCTTTGTACCGTGATAGATGAAAAAACTGTTATAGAGGATCTCTAGCACGAGACCAATACCATTAATAGTGACAACAAGAGTACTTTTGGGATGATTAAACGACATGCCTTAAAAGTTTCATAAACAACACTTTATGATACACGTTAAATAAGGGTCTGGTTTGAAGTCTTCAACTAATTTGTTCTTGAAAATTATCCAAAACGTCGGCCTAAATTTACCAATCACGTTCATATTCACATTCAGCTACAATTAAAAATGAATGTATAGCAAACAGAATAAAGATAA
>BQNB010102592.1:0-24209 GCA_026074375.1 Tanacetum coccineum | reverse complement strand
GAATTCTCCTCCTCGATCTGTTCTCAACATTTTCAATGTTGTTCTTAATTTGTTTTCTGTTGACTTCTTATATTCCTTGAAATAATATGTATTTCTTTCCAGAAGGTGTTGGTGGTGTGATTGGTCCACATAAATCTCCATATACTAAATCTAGAGGTGAGGTAGATCTAGCTTTTGCCTTTTTTGGGAATGGCGCTCTACTATGTTTACCAATTAAACAAACATCACAAACTTGTGTTGTATGTTTAATGGCAGGTATTCCATGAACTAAATCTCTTTGAGCCATTGATCTTAGTGACTCAAAGTTTAGGTGCCCTAGTCTTGCGTGCCATAACCATGTATCTTCCTTTAAGTTTGCTAGTAAGCAGACAGGTGTTCCTATCCTTAGATTTGCCTTATATAGTCGGTTTCTCTGTCGTGTAACTTTCATGAAGATTTTGTTATCCATGTCATAAAGTCGTAATTCGTCGTCTTCCATTACTATTTTACAACCAATTTCAGTGAATTGTCCAAGGCTCAATAAATTGCTTTTTAAGTCAGGAATGTAATATACGTGTGATATGATTCTTTGCTTCTCATCATCACATTCTATTAGAATTGAACCTTTTCCTTTGATCTTTATGTGTGAGCCATCTCCGAATCTTACTTTTCCACTAACCTTCTCATCTAATTCTTTGAAGTGTTCTCTTACTCCAGTCATGTGATTACTAGCTCCGTTGTCTAAGTACCATAGACTATCCATATTTGTCTCTTTATATCCTACATCTTCTTCATGTAGCGAGACCTTTTGTTCTTCATCTTCTAATATTGCCATTAGTAAGGTTGGTTCTAAATCTTCTTCAACGAGGTTAGATTGCTCGTTTGGTTTTGTCCTTTGAGGACAGTTAGGTGCAATGTGCCCTATCTTCTTGCATTTGTAGCATTGTAATTTGCTAGTATCATAGCTTGATTTCTTGAAGTTGTTTCTATTATAACTCTTATGAGAGGTTTCTCCATCTTTCCTCTCTTCCTTAAAATTCTCGTGGTTTCTTCCTTGTGAAAATCTATGTTTTCCACGTCCACGTCCTCTAAAATACTTTCCTTTATTCTCATGTCGTGTGAACATCAATTTCTCTTGATTGTCCACTTGTTTGCCTCTCTTATACTTAATTCTTTCTTCATAAGTCTTAAGTCTTCCAATTGCTTCTTCTAAAGTCATTTCACTTAAATCTGAGTATTGCTCTATTGACGCAACTATTTGCAGATACCTATCGGGTACGGCGTTTAGTAGTTTGCGTACTAGTGTTTCGTCTTCCATTGTGTGCCCTAGACTGGCTGCTTTATTTACTAATGTTGTTAGTTTTCCAGTGAAGGTGTCTATTGTCTCATCTTCCTTCATGTGTAACAACTCAAAGTCAGATTTGAGTGTTTGCAACCTTGCTTGTTGGACTCTTTCTTCTCCTATGTGTCTAGTTTTCAAGGCATTCCATATGGCTTTCGCGGTTTTATGTTTTGTGATTTGGAGCAATTGTTCTTCTGGTAAGGCTTGGTAAAGGAATGCGATAGCAGTCTTATCTTTTTTGTTATCGGCTTGGGTTGATTCTAGTGGTTCTATCATTTCCCACAAACCATTCGCTTCGAGAATGATTTGCATTCGAATTGCCCATAATGAGTAATTCGAGGGTTTTAGCATCGGACATTGGAATTGAGGTGTACTGGTGGTACTAATTTCCTTTTTTAAACTATCTCCACTATCTTTCGTCATATCTCTAGGATATTGAATAAAATCTCCAAAATATAATATCTAACACTTAAGTGTGTCGAATTTTCCTGGTGAGTACTCTGGTTTTGTGCCTTACAGGCTATCAAACTTAACGGGGACTAGTTTTCTTCCAAAAAAAACTATCCTTGGGGATTTTATATTCTAAAGTCGAATAACCTAAGGTTAATTACTCCTTAAATTATTCTCTCGATATAGTAAGCAGTGTAATCACTAGGTTACTATATTTCTATCTACGGGTTTAGGAAAAGCTACAAACTTAAAATTAAGGGGGGTAACTTTTCTAAAAGCCTAAAACTATATATCTATAGATAACTTAAAAATGATATATATAGAAAATGAAAGTGGAGGGGTGAAATCGTTTTTTGTAAAAACCTGTTAGGGTAAATACCCTAATGTGTCCCTTTGCTATTATATGTGCGCCTCTCTTCTGTTTTTGAGTTCGTCTCCTTGAGGCTTTCTGGTCTTTCTCCTTCTCTTCTATGGGTGATTAACCGCCGATTAAAAATGGCAGGTTTAATCGTTCTCCTTCTTCTTGTGTTCGTAACCACTGATTCCTCAATTTGGTTGTGCGAAAATTAGGGTTTCGCAACAAATTTGGGATCTTCTAACGTCCTTGTATTTTGGGCGTTTTTGGATAAACGTGAATCAATTGATGATTCTATTGGGTTCGATTATTGATTCTTCAAAAAAGGTGTGTTCGTTCCCTTTTTTTAGATGAATTTTAGTTTTGTCCTTTGTGTTGCCTTTGTGTTAATCCAATTCGATGGGTTTTTTTTTTAATTGTGGAAATTTTTTTGTACCGTGCCTTTCACTGATTTTTCGGGGTATATTAAATAAATTTAAACACATATATTTTATTAATACACAAAAAGTATAGAGTATATTCCCAAAGTAGCCCTCTAGAAATTCTTGCTTTCAAATATATATAATAATAATAAGTATTGTTTAACGGGAAGTTTGCTTTCCTCGGTCGTTTCCTCAACGACTGTGAAATTGAAACCAGCCTTGTTTGGTGATAGTTTTGATGAGAGAATAAAAGGATATTTTTTGATGTATTTTCGAATTTTAAAACCTTAGAAAAATGATTAAAAATAATCTACTTTATGGAAAATTATGAAAAATTCAGGGAAAATTCTAAACCTAACAAAGATTAAAGGAAAAATTAGACTAACCTAAAAGCTACACAGATAAGCTCTAAAATAAGCTGGTTTAGCTGCGAAGTGCTTATGGGCTTACAAGTCCAAAAAGGTGATAAAGTAATTGTGTGTTCAATAACTCACGGATGAGCTATTGAAGCACAATGGTAAAGTGTGTGTGTTGTGTGCTTGAGGTCCTGGGTTCGAAGGGTGTCTAACACCTTTTTGCTATTTTTTATTTTTTCACTTTTAACTAAAACTACAAGCTAAAACTTATTAAAAACCTGTTTTTAAACAACTTTAAAAATACGCTTTTTGTCTGAGAATGACAAATAAGCTCTGAAACAGCTTATGAATAAGCTGTCCTCAGAAAGTGAGGTTTTGAGCTCTTGAGAGCTTAATTTCACTTATAAGCATGCACACTACTTATTTTAAGCTCAAATGCAAAACCAAAAGCTGATCTATAAACCATAAGATGTAAGGAAGCTTAATATTTTTTAGGCTACATACTTAAAAAACACTTTTAGTTATTCTAAATTTATGTTTAAATTCAGACAAACTCAGAATTAATCACTATACGCTCATATTCTAGAAAGCTAATAAGCAAAATAAAGCCAGGTCAGAAAACTAAGCTTTGGAAACTAGACAATCTTACAATTATAAGCTCTTTAATATCATGCATTAGAATCTATTCCTATATGCCAAACAATTAGTTTTAAAGGCCAACTTACCAGAACATGTTTTTGGTTTTTTGAGGTTTGTGAACTTTAATAGCAAACATGTACCCTAAACAAAATAAGACAAAATGAATGTGGAGACAAGTTTATAAACTTAAAGTAACCTATATTAAATCTAAACACCTACTGAATTTAAAAGCTAAATTCCTAAAAACACTAGCCTAAATGAAAGATTTAATAAGACAGCAGTACTAACTGATGTTAGTACTGCTGATGCAATTTGACAAGAAGTAAAACACAAATGCAGGTTTCCTTAAGGGAAATCCTGCAGTACACACTCTATTTTAGTATGTTTAAACACAAAACTCACACAAACCAAACCTTTGAGAGCTTGGATCAATTTTTAGTAATCAAAGTAAGGGAGAAATCTCCCCTGGTGCACAACCAAGAAATTTAAGCCAAAAATGATTTTAAACTTAAACTGATACTTCAAATTTGCTCAAAACTTATTCAAATATGATTATCAAACTGTCAAAAGAGGATTTACCAAAATATTTTGACTATTTAAGGTCAAACAAGCTTTTTCCAAACACTCCTTTAACTTTGACAGTTTTAGCTTAAGCTTATGAAATTAAATCCTACTTATTAGAACTTTATTACCAGACACTTCTAAGCTTATATCAACCCTAACAAACGTAAATCAACAACTGAATTAACTAGAATCAAAGAATTACAACTATGCTACTTTATTTTATTTTTTTGTTTTATTGATTTTTTAAGACTAATTATATAGCAACTATGAGTTAAACTACACAAGCTAAAAACAGATAAAAGGACATGATTATTCAGCAAAATGAAATACAAATAAGCTCATTTTTTGCAACTTTAAGACAGTACCAAAGCAAAGCTTAAGCAGATAAACACACATTTAAGCTAAAATTTAATTGACAAGGGAATTACAAGGAGAACTTACAATAGGCTTCAGCTACAGCGCCTAAACTTCAATGGGAGGAAAATACTCTACAAGCTCAGTTATATCTATTGGATAAGTAGTAAAGTCCATGGGACCCTTCCATAATTGGTTACCCTTCCAAAAGCTTTTATATTGTCCAAATAGCTAAGATTTTTTAATTGTGATTATTGATTTAAGTATTATTAAGACTGATTAAGCTCCAATCTTAGCTTAGAGATAAGAGAGCCTTTTTGAGAGCTTATGGTAGCAGTTGAAGATAATTGACGCTTATTCATGAACTTATAGCAAGGTAAAAGAGATTGAGGAAACTTAAAAAACTAAATTCATTAACTGAAAAACTTGGATTACTTGATTAAAAGGAAAATTCAAAGTGATTGAATTGAAAATTACATTAACTAAAATTAAGCTAAAAATTACAACTAAGTAAAAACTGAAAAAGAAGATATCCGTGTGTGTGTGAGGTGTGTGGCTATTTATAGCCTCTTAGTAAACCTTCTAGCCTCTTGAGGGCTACCCACGCCCCCATCAATCTCTGCCATCCATTCTTTAATCATTGGAGGATAATCTGAGCGTTGGATCACTTATGAGTCACTCGGATTGCCACGTGGCAATCCGTGATGGAGATATTTATGCTTCCATTGTGATGATTATAGTGATAAATCCCTTCAATTTTGTGCTTTCTTCCATTTGGCAACCGGGTTCCTCTCTTACATATGTGAACCAATACAAGCTCATGAATGCTATTAACCCTGCCATCTTGTACTAGCCACTTGAATTGTCCTTTCCACCCTTTAATTAGTAAAAGCCCTTTGATTTGACCCGTGGTTAAATCTAGAAGATGATGAATAGTACCCAACGATTTTTCGCGCCCAATTTTAACTGAGGGGTAAAAGGGATTTAAACTTTGGGGTATTGGCAAAACTAGTCCTTGTCTTTGTGAAGGTGAAAGTAATATACATCCAAGTGTATTAAACAACTTTCCCTTTAATGGCATCTTGGGTCCCTAGACTTGGTTATTAAGGTATTGGTGTAGGTTGTGCACCCCACCCCCCCCCCCACCCCCCGCTGGGTATGGGAAGCTTGGGCTTGGACTTTGGTTTATTGTTATGTTTTTGTGGTCGTGTGTTGTTTAGGGATTATAGGCAATTAGACCTCAAAAGAAGTCCATTTGTGTAACTTTGAAACTTGAGGGATTAGAATTTGACTGTTCAAGATTTTGTTCTCCTAGTGTTGACTTATGACTTGGCTTGATTTCCGGCTTCTTTTGTGCTTAATTGTTCTAGGTTCTGTGTTTGCCCGTTTTTGGACGGTTTTCTTGTGATTTTTGTCTTATCCGTATCTGCATACACAAAAACACTAAAAAAGCATAACTTGCCATTTTTAGTATGTTTTTGTCATTTTAGGGACTATTTTAGTATAATATGGTTTGTGTATTATCACACATATCAAGATTCCCCAAAACTATAACGATTGGTGTACCCACGCATATTACATGCCTTATAACCAATTAACCTCGAAACTTCCCCAAACTAAATACTTTTGAAAAGTAGCAAAGTTTTTTGTTAAGAGAGCTAAGAGGGGATCACAAGTTATAAAACACCAGTTTCCCATTTTCAAAATTTTTTTTTTTGATTTTTCTTAATAATTAACTACCTAACTAATACTATTATTGCATAATGTAATGTTTCATCACCTTGGTGGGGCAACTTTTAAGGATATTGGAACAAAAAGCACTTGAAAGTGTCTTTAAAGATAAATCCGTATCCCTGATTTTTCACTTTTCCCCATACTAAGCTTAAAATAAGATCACCGTTATGTACGAGCTAGATGCTAAGACTACTTATAATTTCTATTGTGAATTTCTTCTTCCCGACTAATTCATTTATATTTAGTGTGTGTGATCAAATTTATTTATAACCATTAAATCCACCATATTTAGATTAGTGAAATCTCGACCAAGCTTTACATATGGGCCTTTTGGGCTAATTGTTAATCCATTATAAGGATCCCACATCTATAAACAAACAAAAAACTCTTTAGCTAAGACATCGTTGTTCACTTGCCCCTAAATGACTTTCTCTCTAGCTTTCCACCGTCATCGGGTAAAGTGCTAGGCTTGTGACACACCTTCCGGAGAATAAAAATCGAAAAGCATGAAACTCCGATGAAAAAGCTTGTAGACTTTGCAATTTTTGGTTCAAAGGAATACTTTGGCTTTAGAAAAGGTCAACTTTACTATTTATTTTCTTAACTTGCAATATTAAACATTACTATTTTTCATTATTTAGGCTAGGAACGGTAATCACTTTTCTCTTCGCGACACATCGGCCACGCCTCCGACAAGAGTCAGTGTTTATTTTGTATTCGTTGCATTAGTAATACCAGTTATATAATAATTGTTTTCGTTGCCATTCATTACTACATAAAGGGTATATAATATATGACCCAAGATCATAACAATTACCATTTTTCATAATAACTGGTTGTTAACAAAATATTACACTAATGACTTGTATTCAAAATGTTTATCAAACCTATGAATTTCACTCAACCTTTGTGTTGATTTTTAGGCATGTTATCTCAGGTTATTGAGCATATATACGGCACGGGTGGCATGGACTCGATGATGATAAAACTTGTTTTTCATTCACATTGTATGTCTAGATTTTTGGACTGCCTTTGTAAAACTTGATTTGAAATGAATGATCACGTATCTTTTTGAACAAACGGTCATTCTTTTGGGTCGTTTTTTGATGTTTTGGGACCTGCCTTTGTAAATACTCTGATTTGAATGAATGATAACGTATCTTGATACTCAAACATCTACTTTTGGGTCGTTTTCTATCGATTTGATTGTTGTTCCATGAAGTAATACCCCTGATTTATGCTTCCGGCTGCTAATTGTATAAAAATTGGGGTGTTACAAAATGGAAAAGAAATTTCTCACAATCGGGATTTCTTTAATGTTTGAGATAACTTTAAAGCCAACAATGAAAGTTCTCTGCCCGATGAGATGCACCCCTATATATACCGGCTATTAGTGGAGTTGCCGGGGTTTTAAATTGGTGTCTTCTCTCCCTGTGGGAGAGAAGTTATGGAGATTCACAGGGTATGATGAGTTACGGGAGAACAAAGTCCGATTGGACTAATGTGAAGGAATCATCATCTTCTAACTCATATTCTGTGAAAACATACTATTTCTCCTCCTCATGGCGTCAAAATTACTATTATTAACCGTGGCATCGAGTCATTCCGGAACAATGTAATGTATCAACCTCTTCTATAAACACGTTGGGCAACCTCATCCTGATCGGCTCAATCTCAAAAAGAAACGAATCATCTCTGGAAGAGGAGTTATTAATCATGAGTAGTGGTACATGCCACTTCTGTCTCTTCCGTATCAATCGCTTAAAAGGCTCGAATTCGGGTAATGAATTATCCGAATAGAGGACAAGAAGATTGGCTTTATCAAAGAACGAATCACTATCCATGATAGGAATAGAAATGAAGCAAGGAGACTTAATTACATGGATCAGGAGATCAGGGTTGTCAATCAAAGATGTCGATAATTGTATATAAGACGACTAATGTTTAATAATTTCTCACGAAGAATAACGTCTTGGATTTGAAGAATATCTTCTAAGTCAAACTCTTTCTCTTTTTGATCAACATCATTCACCTCCTCTAAGCTAACGTACTCGATGTCCTCAAAATCATTGTCATCACTCGAAGTACCATCATCGTTGGAATCGGATAAAATCTCAGAATGATCGTTCAAAGCATCAAAAGTGGAAGGATTTTCACAAACGGGCACATCACACGTATCTTCGGAAATACCCTCGAACTCACTTGGGATTGGGATAAGGATCTCAACACTAGACTTTATTATTTCGTCCGATTCCATTTTCGGAATAGTGTCAAGATGCTCGTCCCCCATTATGAGAGAGTTATCGGGTTCCTCGATTGGTAAGTCGGGTGTGATTGCTTTAGGCTTTCTATATATAATAGTATACTCATCATCGTCATCGTCGTAAAAGGTAGGACGATTCCAGCTTGGACAATTAATTTATATTGATAGCTTCCACTCATTTTTATTTCAACACATTTCAAGGAGTTTACTCATCAATTCTTGAATATCCTCTTGTCGATATTGCTTGTCCGTCAAAGCATGCTTAATATCACCAAATCTCTCCTAAGCTATCAATATAACCTTTGGTGTTACTCCAAAAGGTATACGACTAAACTTCCTTAAGAAGGTGTAAATGTCTCTCATTAACACTTTCACATCGTCGATCATAGAAAAATTTCCATATGGAGTAAAACTTTGAGCTGCCGGCTTCTCCTTCTCTTGTTGAATTCCTTTAAGAATTTGCAAATCATCCATAAGTTTAAGAAGCAATTCTTGCATAACTCCAGGTTGATTCTGCTCTTCTTTCATAACTTGCTTAATTTTAAGAAATCTCTCCTCAGCTAGTAATAAAGCCATGCACTTTTCTTCAGGAGGTATATGATCATACTCCTTTAAAAAGGCTTGAATGGTTTCCATTAGATTTTCTCTAGCTTGCAACAATTCTGTATCCGTTGCTTGAGGAGGATGATGAATTTCGGGAAATTGCGGGGGTTGATATTGGTCAAAACCGGAATAAATCGGATCAAAACAAAAATTAAGATCATAATTTTGGTTCATCGGTTGACACTGAACATTTTCATGAAGACCCCCGCAATTCTCACAAGGGAATTGATGTGGCTGACTCGGAGAATAAGGTAGAGGTTGGTTTAATCCAAAGTCTTGATTGTAACAGGGACCCTGATCAAAGACGGGTGTGTTCCCTGTTTGACAATCGTAACCCGGATGAAAATCCCCTCCACAAAATTCACACGAGTATGTCTCGTATTGGTATTGTGGAGGTTGGTTGAAGAAGTTCGGTGTCTCATTATAAGAATAAGGATTTGGGTCATAGACAAACTCATCTCCGGATCCTACACTGCTACAGCTCGGACAGTTTCCACCATTAAACGGACCTCCACAATACGAGCAACCAAAATGGTTATTCGAAGACGTGCCGAAGAATTAAACGAAATAGAGGATAAAGAAGATAAGAATTAAATGTAATAAGAGGATAAAGAAGAATATTTTTTAGATTTTTAAAATAAGAAAGAAAAATATTTTTGGTAACCGAAAATTAAACGTGCACGGTAGCTCTCTAAAAATACGTACAAGAAAGCGGAGAAGTTGGTAAGCGCGAGACGCTATTTAGAATAACCCTTCTCCTTTTGGGTGATATTGATCAAACCCGCCTTAAACTTTCCTTATAGCACGTAAGCTAAAGGTGAGCCGTAACAACGATTAACAAATGGTTATTTTTAATATTAAAATAAAAGAAAATAGAAGTGTAAAATATTCACAAACGAAAAATAACTTCACGAGGAAGGTTCTTAAAAAACACTAATCTTCGAACGAAACGCGATAATCGTAACACACTTCCCCGGCAACGGCGCCAAATTTTTTGATACGCTCCGAATGATTTTCTAAACTTTTTCTAAACCTATTTGAGTATTTAAAAAGAAAAGGCTAAGGAAAATCTAAACCAAGGGTGATTAGAGCTAAACTTAAAGAAAACGAGAACGGAAACGAAATCCCGTTCTTTAAAAAAGTGAAATTTCAAAATATTAACCATACGAAAGCAAATCTATTTTTCCTAGGTCCTAAATGATAAAAGAAAATTTTGAAAAAAAAGAATTTTATTTTTTTGACTTTTATTTTATTTAATATGAGTTAAAAACAGTTTTAATGAAAATTAATTATTAAAAATAGTAAACAAATTATAAAAATTATGAAAAAAATACAAAAAAGTAGCTCAAACTATGGAGAATGCATGAAAAATAAGAAACTGGAAAGGGGCTGAACAAATAAGCAGTAATATAAGCAAATAAGCTTATAAGCTAAAACTGACTAAATGACTATATAATTAAAGTTGTGCAAAGTATAATCCGAAAAGTCCCCAGGGCAGATGGTTGAGTGTGTTGTGTGTGGTGTGTTATAAAAGGTTGAGTGGGTAGAGGTCAGGGGTTCGAGCCTTGCTCACCCCTGACTTCCCAACTCCCTTTTTTTTTCTTTTTGAAAAAAACTTTAAAAACAAAGTTTTTAAGAACTTATAAATAAGCAACTTTAAAACTTAAAATTATTTTTGAAAAGCAATAATAAGCCCAGAAATGAGCAAATAAGCTGACAGATTACAAAAGAAAACTAAGAGTGCTTAAGGTCTGAAATGTTTTTGGCTATAAGACCTAAGCTGATGAGCAAATCTCAAGATATGCATGGAAGACATTTATCTATACTTAATAAGCAAATATTAACAAAATTAAGCTAAGGAAAATAGCAAATAAGCTGTCAAAAGAAAATAAGCTATGTGGCTAAAACTGACAGTAAAAACACCCTAAGGGGCACTTTTGAGCTTAAAAATAAGCCTCTAAATGGAACCTTATGGCCATAAGGCTTATACCAATGAAATCCTTGTCCAATAAGCTATTCAAATCAGTACTCATAAAACAGTTTGAAAATCAAAGAAGCTAAGAAAAAGGGTTATGAAAAAGGCTGTGAGGCTCAGAACATGCTGAATTTCTAAATTTTTGTAAGAACAAAAGGGCTTATTGTCAGGCCAAAGAGAAGCTAGAAAAAGAAGTAAAAACCTTAAAATAAGCTGAAACAGATGTTCTTAGGCAACCAATGAGCTTATGCTCTTAAGCTCAAATCCTAAAAACAATTTCACCTAAGCTAAATTTGAATATGAAAAGGGGACTTTTGACTTAGAAAAGAAAATGTGACAGATTCTAAACTAGAACACAAACTCTAATGCACACTTGATTAAGCTATTCTACTGCATTAAACAGGCATGTAATAGATATAAAAACATACTAACAACTACCAAATCAAAATTCAAACACATAAGCTAAATTATAAAACTGAAAACCAACAGATTCATACCATGACTAATAAGCACTCGAAAAGAAATTAGGACTTTTTAAACTTTTAATACAGACTTTTATAACTACTTTTAGCTATTCTAAACTGGATTAAGAGTCAAATTCATTTTTGACCATTTTGACTACAAAATCAGTTACCAAACCCACCCTTTAGTAGCATTTTGTCATTTTTAAACTTATAACAACTGATTTAAGCGAGGACTTATGATAACCAGATAACAACCAAACAAAATAAGCATAAAAAACTAAATGCAATAGATTTTAAGCAATGAAATAAGCTGGAACCAATTAAGCAGTTTGGAACAATATTAAGCAGTTTTAAAGCAAATCTATACTAAAGGACATACAAGCTAAAACTTAAGCATAAAATTTATTTAATAAGACACATTAAGACAGAATAAGCATCAAATAAGCACTTTTAAGCAACTGATAAGCTAAAAAGACAAATAAGCTAAAAAATGAAAAAGTATGTGTACCTTTATCCTTTGCTTAAACAAGGACACAAATTACCTTAATAAGCTCTAATCCTACCCAGCTTTTTTGGGTAAAAGGGACAATTTATCCCCGATAAATTAAATAAGCAATCTAGAAACCTATAAGCTCTTCCAGATTTAGCTTATCATCCAAAAGCTTGTTTCCTTTTTCCAACTGAATAACCAAACAAATTAGCTCAAATAAGCTTTGAGGATGCTTATTTGAGCTTAGAGAGTATAAGTGAACATACAACAGCTTATTCAAAGCTTATTGAAACTTATTATCAAATTGAGCTAAATTCTCATAAAAGAAAAAAAACACAGTTTTAAAGTAAATTGCAATTTTATTAATAAAGGAAAAGATTACATGGCTTTTAAAGGAAAATTACATTAAGAAAATACATTTAAGTTGAAATTAGATAGTTTACGAGGGGTACCTACACTACTACACTACTCCTAGATGCCTTAAACTGTGAGTGAAAGCTTCATTTTATAGCCTTGAGATGAACATTCTAGATTTCAAGACGCTAATCATTCTTGATCTCAACCATTAATTCATAACAGTCTGCATACACTTGATTCTTAGACGTCTATGACCTTCCACGTTATTTGTGCCAATAAATGTCTCGGATCCCGCAACGTTGTCCTCTATGGGGTCGATGGTGTCAGAGCTTCTAGAAACAAGGGTAATTACCATTTAAGTGAGGGTGAATTTAGAGCAGGGTAATGTTTGAGACGGAAGGTGAATAGTAAAAGGTATTGGCGCCTTTTTCTTTCTTTTAACTTCATTTGACCTGATGTTATGAAGGTGTTGAATTGGGCTACGGTTTATATTTAAGGGAAATGGGCCATTGTTTTGATTTGGGCTCGGTGAAAGGGATTTTAAGAGGTTTTTGTTATATAGAGATAACGACCGTTAGTCTTTATAATAAAAAGACTAACGATGTTAGGGTTTTAAGGACTTATTGTGAATTTGGTTTAACATTAAGGTTCATTTGGGTATTTTGAGGGTTTTGGCATTTTGTGGGTTGACCATTGTTTATTTAGCTAGGAAACTTCTGGTTTGTGCACTTTTTTTCCTCTATTGTTTCGGCTTGTCTGTTTTTGGCTTTGCATTATGTCCATTTACTTTAATATCGTTTCCTACAATACACAAACACAAAACAAGCATATATTTGCCATTTTTATTATGTTTTTGGTCTTTTGGGTTCGTTTTACAAGGTAAAAGGTATGTGTAAAATAGCACATACCAATAATCTTAAATTAGACTAGGATTCTATAAAGGTTTTTTAATATCTACAATTCTTTCTAACATGGAATTTAGACAACTCACCTTATATGTAGAGACATGCTGCTAAAAAAGACCGTGGTGCGGTTCAGGTCTATATTTCTATATACCTATCTAGACCATGTCCTCAAAACTCTAGCATACGCCACGGGCCTTTCAACTTCATCATACACTTATTTTCCTTATAAAACAACAACACACCACACACAAAAATATAATAAAATATATTATTTAAATTTTTATATAAATTCCCTACCCCCCCACACACCTTTTTTGGAAACGACCTTCTTATTTTATAAAGTAAGTATGAAATCCCACAATAATCAGAAAACAAAACAAAACAAACATCCCTATACCTAACGATTAGCATGGTTAGTTATCTTAGAACTAAATGAAAGGGAAGATGTGCATAAGACAGTCACAATACTTATATGGTGAAGATGCTCATCCACCAAATGTCGGTGTACAAGACCAAATAGTCGACATTTTTCCAATGTTAACCATGCTTTTTAATGGATCCAGGCATGATGATTATGTTCAATATACGCGTAGTGGGATCATCTCAAACATCAAAAACTATTACTATATCTATTTGTCCTTTTAGCAATTAAATTTATAAAATTTCGATGTTTTAAGATTAAAATGAGCTTCAAATTTAATTAGGGATGGAACGCCATAAAATTACCACATAGTCTTTAAGAAAGACATCGTCCATAAAGAAACATATCGTTTTGCTCGGCAATAGTTTGTAATCTGTAGACTCCTATAATCAATGGACACACAAATTGTTGGCTTACATTTCTCGCACCAAGTTGATGCCGCATTTGGAAGACCTCAGGATCAACATTTGGGTGTGTCGTGCGTTTGGCAGAAGCTGAAGCAATTATGTGTACATCCGATGCTTTTCCTGAAAAATTCAACGGCCACAAAAAAAAGAAGTTGAGACAAACTGCCAGAGAATTTGAATGAGAAAAAAGCTGATAGATTTCACATACCTTTCAAGATTGGAGGGCGTGTGCAAGTGTTCTGTATAGTCATTGGAGGGCGTGTGCAAGTGACTGGTTTGAACAACGTCGGAATGATAGTCATTGGAGAACCGTGGCCTAATATTCAATATAAGCATCAATGAGATCGCTTCTTTTTTTACCTATTCAAAATATATTCATGGAAACGAAAAAAAACTTTAGCTCAGAGGAACTTATAGAAAGCTCATACCTAGTGAACGAAACAGATATCCTGAGAACAAACCTTTTGAATAATACTGAGAAGCAATTCATTCTGCCAATACAATAAAGCAAAGGGTAAATGAGATAGCATGCATATAAATTTAGCACTTAAAAAAAGCTGAAGCTTTCTATACCAGAAATTAAAATATGTGAGCTTATAAAACTATGGTTACTGACATAAAATTACTTCAACCAATGAGCCTAAATTTAATAATATACACTTATCCTATCAATAATCAAATAATGAACAGGCTGTTAGTTTTTCTTGGGATACCTTGCGTTTAATTAAAGTTTTGTATAGGTCACTTCTTGTTCACGCGCACAACTATGTGTAAATCCAGTTAGCGGCAGTGGTATTAGACCACCCAACACCAAGTACAGAAACAATATCCCGAATATTGGTTTTGACAGGGCTTTAGGGATATCATGTTCATCGTCATAAAAACAAATATGGGTACATTTCTGTTGCTGAAAAAATGCAAATGAACCGACCTATTGGACACCCCCACTAAACATAAAGAAATCAATAAGGAGGAGCACCACGACTATGAACGTGTATACATAGATTTGATCTCATAAAGTCTTATTTTTTTCACCTAAAAGCTCATATTCCTATGGGCTATAGGTTAAATACATGTGTAAGTGACGTTCGTACGTTTTAAGAGTCTAACTTCATACCACTAATTATCCGAATATGATGGTAGGCAATTAGCCAGTAGCCACACATACATGAGTTAGTACTAAAGTGTCTAAAACTTAAATCCATGTTGATATATTTTTGTTGTAGCTACTGTTGTTCGACATGTCTATGCTTTTTCACATGTTCTTTATTCGCTAGATCTGTACCATGGTATCTATTTCATAATCAAATTTCTTTTCACAAAACCCAAAATACCTACAGAGGAATATGATAAAAAAAACTTTTGATAAGCGACATAAACATGGTGTAACATTTACATACCTGATGTTTAGAGAAGTTCTTTCTTCGCTGATGATGTACGGGAGTTTTTTGCATTGTATTCAGATGATGAACTTTGTGTGTGTGCTGGAAGTGTTATTGTTGGTGTTGCAGGAGCTAGTGATGCATGAGGTTTTCTGATGTCTTCAAACACATTGTCTGCAACAGGTTCTATCTCGCCTACCCCGCTGGAATTGCTGTTTTTTAAACCGAAAGGGAGGTAACATTTTCAGGAAGCTTTCACGGAGTCCCAAATCCAAGTTGTTCAACAATTTATTCCACTCTTATGGAGTCTCTTGCGACACGTTTTGCAAGATGTGCGGAACCACCCTCTAGTAACCTCGATATCTTTAACAATTGTTCGACATGTAAACTGAGTGCCCTGTAAAATTGAATAGGATCAGGAATAAACCAATAGAACCATGTTGTTTGCTATATGCGTGCAACATAAAGGAGTATAAATATCTATATATAATGTATAAAGAAAATAAATTATATACCACGTATTGGCTCGAGATTTGACTTATTAGTTCTGCCAATTTAAACATGTTCTCGTGGGAAACGTCATTCCGGAACCTACGACTTTTAGAACAAATGCATCAGTAAGTTTCTATTGACTAAGAATGTCTACTTTTTTGATAACTCAATAGTTAATAAAGAGTGCACGAACCTCAACAATAAGTAACTTTTAGTAAAGTCACGGTGACAATAACATGTCGACGTAAAGCCATGAGAGCCTTTTTGTGACGTATTGATATAAAAAAATCTACTACAAATAAACTACTATTTTTAGTGTATGATGTATAGTTCTAATGAAGTATAGAGATCAAACCTGAGAGGCTCACACAATAATAGTCCTATTTAAGGGTACACCATACAAATAGTATTCTAAGCATTAGTAACATCAAAGGTTATGAACCTAGTCAACACGACATTAATCATTTTTTGAAAAAAGGTGTTATGGATACATAATTATAGTGCGGATGGTAGCTACTCACATATATAGAAATAAACATTTAGATAAGCAATTTCAAAACGAAATTAGCAGCTACTAAGTTTGTTACTAAATATTTACCCAAACAATTCTAAATAAGAATCAAGAAACTGTTGATAAAAAGAAAGAGACAGAAAGATACCAAAAGTAACAGCAGACTTCACGTGGCCTCCTCAGACGTTAGCCCCAACTCATACAAACAAAAATAGTGCAAAAAGATTGAAATCCAATGTTTAGCATAAATCAATTGAAAGATTCCCTATCTTCTTCTCTTCATCTTCAAATTTACATATTAGGGTTAGCAAACCTTGGGGGGAAATTTGTTGGATCTGGATATGTTTTTTGTGGGATATAATGGATCTGAATAATGATTTCATATCTCCTGTTCAAAAGAATAAACTCATGATCAAACAAAACCCCTAATAATCTCAAATACTCACTCAATTCATGTAAAAATAGAAAATATACATAATCAAAACAAAAAAGATTCAATCTTTATAATAATAAACTCTACTTATAGTTTTTGAGTTGAGGTGTGATAAAGTTCAGACCAACTAATCCCGCAATCATCTGATAAATAAGTCCATATGATTTTAGGAGTGGGAGAGTGATGGTATTTTTCTAGAATCATAGATAATGGGATGGTAGGAGAGATGTGAAATCCAGATGGTGGAAGATGGAGCAGACGTATGTGTGGTGGATGTGAAGAAAAAGAAACACGTGGCCAGGGGTTAAATTAAGTTATAACGGGTCGGGTAAAAAAAAATATATATAAAAAAAAGTCGGGCCGGGTCTTCCGGCGGGTTTCCGGCTACCTCGCCGGCGGGTCAACCCGGTCGGAAACCCAACACATTAAATACACTTTTAATGGACACGGCTGCTTTTTAATTAAATTGAACAATAAACGATTTTAGAAGATATTTTTGTTCATTTAATGTTTTTTTTAATGAATGTCATTTTGTTAATTTAGAATTGCAACATATGAACAAGTAAAAGGACCGAATATGTGGGAGCTTAGCAACTCCCAGCTGTTCTCTACAACAAATGAATAGATAATATCCATTTTCAAAGCCCCTCAATCATAAAAGATTCTCACTTTTGACAGTTCTTTAGAGTGTCATGGTCAAAACCATGATGTCAACTAGATGTGATATGTCTCCTCGCTTACCATTATACCACACGAATGTAGTATTAGAACTAGAATGACCTACATCACTGTTACCATCACCCCGGCTGCAACGACCGCCTCATGAGTTCACAATACCGACACTTGCCACATTGTTATCGCAAAAGGCGTGGAAGCAATATGATCATGTGAGGCTCGTTGTGTAACACGGTTGGATCAAAATAGAGAATCATCTGTTCGTCTGATTGATCTTGTTAATATTTAACTAGATTAGCACAAGGTCGATGCATGGCACATGTATTAACAAAGTTTGCTCTTAGATAATTAGTTACATCTTAATTGACCCGTTTGCAAATCTTGTAAATTGGAAGACATAGAGTAGTAAAACGGGCATACATGAGTGGTGTTTCTAATTATCAATAGATTGTTGGTGATTTTAGTGTCATCGAGCATTTTGTGTAATGATGATTTACCCGAGACCAAAGTGATTTTAAGTTAAGTTATAATACAAGTTCGGAGGTGCGGAGTGTACGCTTGTATAAACTAATAAACTCGATTTCGGATACGATGAATGACAAAGTTTGTGACAGAAAATTCGTCACTAGGTCGTTGTGACCATTGAATAGATGTGACCGTTATAAATAGTGACAGAAAACTGTCGCTATTATGTGTTGCTGAAATCTATTTAAAAGTTAGTTACTTTGAACAAAAAATTGTGACCATTCATGAAAGGGTATGATTTTTCACCAAAAGTCATATTGTCTATTATAAATAGACATCGATTTTGGTCTTTCATTATCACATGAAGAATCATAACAACATACAATCTTCTCTATGTTTTTTCTCTCATTCTTGTGCCTAGAATTTGAGTGTGTTCTTGTCTTATCATATATACGAATTTCGTGTAACCCAAGGCACAAATAGGGTCGAAATATTGTATTCGGAAAGTGAACTATACACGATTCAAGAATTATCCAAGCAATCTATGATTATCGAGACCCGAATACCAACGTAGATTATGTATGAGCTGTTGGTCATTAGCATAATAATGGGTTTTTCTAAATGTGCACCCAGGAGGGGCACATATGTTAGGTGGGGAAATCAGGTGTGTGGTCACAGCTCTTGCTTGGCCAAGCAGTTATTTGTGGAGACTGATAATGATAATAACAATATACTGCTGGCATTCAGGGTGTGGACACACAGCCTGTGTCCCACCTTAACATGTGACCCTGGGGAAACCATGTTAGAAAAATCCCATATCCTAAAATAACAATTACATCAATAGTGACTGGGACACATGCCCGTACTCTTAATGTTCCAAACAAAGCCTTAAAACATAATATTGACTTGATGCAATAAAGTAAAAAAAATCTACTAATGACTTTGAAGTAGATTGAAACTACATGGAAGATCCTTCAACACAACTTATAAAAATATATTAATGACTTGCACTACCATCTTATATATACATGCATGGATTGTATTAATTCTATAAACATTAACATTACAATTACGTACCATCGACAATTATAATTCTAGCTAGTGAAACAATCTAATTATGAACGAGAACGTTCACCGTTCCACAAGTGGAGCTGGTACTTCTTCGGTTTACACAGGTGTGCGCAAAAGGAAATGGGGCAAATGGGTAACTGAAATACGTGAGCTTGGGAAGAATTCCCGAATATGGCTTGGAAGTTTTGAGACAGCTGAAATGGCAGCAGCAGCCTATGATGCAGCGGCATTTTACCTCAGGGGTGATATTGCCAAGCTTAATTTTCCAGAAAGGGTAAATAGTCTCCCAAGGCCGGTTAACTCTAGCGCAGAAAGCATACGCATGGCGGCTCAAGAAGCTGCCTTGCAGGTAAGACACTCTATGCAACAATATGAGCACGAGCAGGGTGGGTCTAGCTCGGAGCATACAGTGCCAGTCAATGTCGGACTTTCCCCTAGCCAAATTCAGGCGATAAATGACGAACCACTTGATTCCCCCAAATTATGGATGAATTTGAGTGAATATGTTACTAACAATGCTTACTTTGATCCTATGTGTGACTGGGAAGACATACCAGACTATTCCCTATGGGATCGCTAGGTAATACAAACGCCATCCATGGGATCGTCACTTACTAATAACATCATCATTTGAGAACCATAAAAACGTCAGTTGCTAGAACTTACTTGTAGATTTTATAAAAAGACTTTTCACCACAGGTTTTTGCGTAGGGAAAAGATCTTATCGAGTGTCATAGTTATTCATTATAAGTAGCATGAATGTCTCCTCCATTAATCATAATCGCTTTCATGTAAAAGAAGGGACCGACAAAAGGTTGATGACGAACGGAAGAAGACATTCAGCATGAATAATAAAGCCTAAGCTAGATCCAAACGACTAGTTTTGAGTTTTGACCACAGGTGTGGCCCAAAAATAAAGAATCAGCAAGTTTTTTTTTACAGAATTTAACTGGAAGTTACAGTATACATATATTTATCTTCTGTGAATTCCATTAGGAGCTGATCGAGATTTAATTGCTCCATCGACAATATTATTTGGAATGGCTGTAGTACTTTGCAAGGGCCAGGTGCTCAGCAGAATCAATTCTTTTGTGTCTTGTGTTTTTTGTTTTGTTTTATTTTCTCCTGATGTAAACGCCAATATCGCAAGGTTTGATATATATTCCAGTCTTGCTGACATATATAACACTTGTAGCTTTGTGATGTAATTTGCACAATTTTTACTAGTTGAAGCACATTACTTTCGACATTTTATCCATTACCATGGAACAATGATAATCTCAAACTGTGCCTCCATTATCCCCTAAAACAAGTATGTGTTTCGTGCCCTTAAATATGATCATTTTTATATAGCAGCAAAGAAACTCATGCCCTATTACGAACAAGTCTGCATACCACGACCACAGTAAGTTGAAGGTGGGGTCTACTAACTGTGAAATTAGACATGATCTAACTTTGTTTTAGCACAAGCATATTAATCAAGAAACAGTTAAATAAGTCAATCTTGCACTATAACATTTGAGACATTTGGCACGCCCTTGTGATCCGAAGGATTTGGAATAAGCTCATTTGTACAATAAAAAAAGAAAACATTATGAACAAACAGAAAAGAAATAAAAGAGATCAGAAATTAAGCAATGTCAGATTTCTAACGCCGTGAAACCTAGAATATCTAGTGCATCGCAACACATGCTTAGATTAGCATGCATTATTAAACAAACACGTTTTGTTTTAGAAGCATTGTTAGATATAAGTGTGACTGTATTTTTATATATACTTTGATACATGCTTGAAAAAATAAGATTTATCAGTCATTAGCTATCTTATTTCCGAACAGCGAATTTTTAAATTATTAAAAAAGGCCTCGAGCAAGGAACTCAAGGAAGGGAACTTACTCTTGGATCGAATTTCTAACTTGTAATCAAAATATACCAGAAATGTAAAGCTTTTATTGAATCTAAATCTGTCATCAATTTAATGTTTACAACATGTTTGTTTATTTATACAGAATGAAAGGGTACGAGTAAAAGTCGTGACCCTTGGTGAATAACTGTTTTGTAACCGCCATTTGTAACTGTTCTTGACAGCGGGTTGGGATTAGCCCAAGTGATTGGGTTTCGGCCCAATAGTGCACAGACTCAAACCAATCATGGACATCCCCCATTTTAGCTAAACAGACTAGCAAATAATAAGAAGCTACAAGACTGCATTCAGTACTAGTTTTTACTATACATGCAAAACTTGGGCATTAACCCATTTTCAAGTCTTTTTCAAGTCATAATCAACCATTGCACTGGAGATGTTCTAAGTATATGTTGTCATCGAGTTTTTATAAGATAACACCCTAACATTACAAGTTAATTTATCAAGTAGTATAGTATCAGCAGACATGATACATAAGCCGTACATATGTCATGCTTGTATATGCATATATCAGCTATTTAAATATCGATCTAAAGTTAGATTACAATCAAAACACAGAAGAAAAGGGTATCCGGAGTTGAGACTATTCGGAGTTGAGAGTGAAAAGGGTATTGGTGGCTGGTCTTTGGTTTAGCTGGGCTAGCTTGCAGGTATGGATTCCAGACATATCAATTTGTAGCACAGACGGGCATTTGGTCCATTTAAAGTCGATAACAAGGGCTGCTTACCTCAACTAATTACTGACACAAACAGAGCTAGTAAGTTATAATGTTGGTAATTCTTCATTCTTTATGAGAAAGTCTTGCAATTTGGATGGGCATTTTGACCCATTTACTTATTAGTGGATCAGTTGAGGTTGTTCTTTTTATCACTTGCTTGACCACAAGCATGACCAGTTAGGGCCTTCTTAAGAGTGTTTTTTTTGGACATGGATTAAATTATCGCTTTCAAATTAGTTTCTCACGATACTTTACTCAATATAACATGTAATAAGAAACAAGACGAGATCGTTTGTCGATACAAAAGTAATCTCATACAGATATACAAACTACATTTAGCTGATAGCATCATATGCCAGAAAAACATCATACATAGTAGTATGTAGTCATATTTTTTTCGTATCTGGTTTACATCCTAATTTAGATTCTTTAACAAGGAGTTTTCATATTGCTGCAATACTAGTTAAGACGAAAATAAGAGGAAAATAGTAGCAAAAGTTTCAGTTGAATTACTGAAAACGTTTTGTGAGGTTTTTGAAGCCCATTGAGTGCGTTTAGCGATATTAGTTAAGACGTGTTACATCCACGGTTTATGTCTTTTGTTAATCTTCTACAATCGTTACCAAATTGAGATCCTAGTTGCTAAGTTGAACATCATCCTTCAACGAAGTAACGTGGACCGCAATTTATTAGAAACGGTTGTAGGAAACTTAGGAAAAATGCAAATCCCGGATAAAGTATATAACCTCCCTCAACCAATATCGACAAAGCGCCCTTGGGGCCTCGAACACCTTAAAAATCTTTTCAATTAGGATAAGAATCCTCTAAAGTTCATTTGAACTTTAGAGGTAAAGTTCCCTCACAAGGATAAAGAAAACCGGGTCCCCCAGTAGGCCCCAGTTTTATCTATGTGAGAGAACTTTACCTCTAAAGTTCAAATGAACTTTAGACGATCTTTTAATTAATTCTACTGAAAATTTTTACTAGTATTATCTTTTTTTATTTTGACTTTAGTATTAGTGCTTGTTTTTTGTCGTTATTAAGTTTGCCGAACCCGAGTTTTTGAACTTGTCGCGGGTGATTTGATCAATTCGCTCTCTCATCTCCTCGATCAAGTGAAATTGGGACACCCATGAACTCCGCCAATCTTTTGACATGAACCCGAGAATCCTTATTTATATCCTCGTATTTCAAGAACAGTATCTTATCTAGTTATTCAAGATTCGGTCTCCGCTAATGCCCCAACGCATGATCCCAATATAGCCCATATACAAAAGTACCCTCATAAAACAACTGAATAGCTTGATTGAATGAAAGAGTTAATATTCTCTTTTGTGAAGTGAAACAGGGAGACCAAGACATCATATGATTTGGATCCAACAAACTTGCAACCGAAAGAAGGATATTTGGCAGCTGAAGGAAACAAAGTATGTGCTCAATGGTGAAGGAAGGGGGTCCAAATTGGTCATTCCGTAATCCTGCTTACAGAAAACGATAACATCAGAACCTATTTACTCGAAAAACATATCAGAAGGCTAACAATTTGTTCACATTTATACTCGAAAATGCAGTTGCAAGAGATGTCTGTGTTTACACTTCCCTTCTACGTGTCACGTAAATTATGGCTAAATTTCCGTCGGCCAGTCTGATTTGCATGAGCAACAACAAGAAATTCCAAACATTTAGCCATTAAATTTGAATGATGATCCCTCATTGGCCACGGAGGTTCACCTGCGCCGACTCCGGGTAATCCAAAAAGATAGTCGCCCTGTGATTAGTTGACTCGCAATGTCGAGTCGGACCCAGGTATACCCAAAAAATTTGAATGATGATGGTAGGTGCTGATACATAATGTGTACATAACTTTTCAACGCAAAGAGAGAAATGGCTGATGGATTTATTTTTGGTGAAACATTAACACCAAAGCATAACATGATTTACAAGATGGCTGCTTATTGCTATGGACATGCCCATATCATATCCTAAGCAGACCATCACCAAATGAACAATAGACCATTAAATCTAAACCAGTTTAAATAACAACAAATGATATCCTACATAATTCATTCCATCCCGAGATTGTTTATGAGCATGACAGCAAGTAAAGTCTGTATCCAAACACTCCAATGCAGGAAAAACTATGGAATATTATGAATTACATATCCTTGGATTGAATAGGGACAATGAATGACCATTCTTAGTAGTCTCGTCCAGACTATTTAGCAGCTAAGCAATAATAGAATGACTGTCTCACTCACTCAACAAGGCTTCATTCAAATCGAATAGACATAGGCTTCATACATTCAATATAATGAGCATTATTCCTTAAACTTTCCCAGAATGTATACGGGTTTTTTCCATCACCCTTATTTGATGTCACATATTATAAAATAGTCCCCAAAACTGGATACAACTGGACAGGAAAAACTATAAACAAAATAACATTCCAAACACCACT
>BQNB010102591.1:0-17997 GCA_026074375.1 Tanacetum coccineum | reverse complement strand
ATTATACTACTAGTACTAACCACTTAGCATAATTTCCATTATGTACCTGAGCAGTAGTAACTTCTAAGAATCCATGAAGCCTTTTAAGTCCAAACATAAACATTACAAAACATTTTCCACAATTAAAAGAAATGTTTTATTCAAAATAAACATTTTGAAATTCAATTTTTCGGACCTAAAACGGCTAGAAAAGTTCCAGAAAATTCCCCCTACAAAAAGACAAACTGGGGAGCCCCTAGTCTAGGGCGGCCCCCTTAAATACACGGGCGGCCCCCTTAATTTTAAGGGGACCACCCACCTATTTAAGGGGACCGCCCATAGACTGACGCTTCTCCAGTTTGTCTTATAAATACTGGACTTTTCCCCACTATTTTCTCACCTTTTGCACTCATTCTTTCTGTTCTAAAACAGACCACACATCTCACTAAAATCCTTTGATCATTTATTCATAAAGCTTTGTTTCTAAGTGATCCAAGCTCAATTCCTCAAGTTCAAGAGAAGAATACTTTCATCATCAAGTGAAGAAGTATTACACCTCAAGTGTATATTACAACCTTGTTGCTTTCATATCACATATTTGTAAATCAATTGTATATCTTGTATTTGTGTGCAGTAGCTAGATCTTGGCGATCTTTGTAAATATAGTTAGATCCTGGTGATCTTACCAAGTAGTGTTAGATAGTTATGATATAAGTAGTGTGGTGAAGTGAAGTCTTGAAGTTGTGAAGAAGTCTTGAAGTTGTGAAGAAGTCGTGAAGTTGAAGTTGTGAACAAGCCGTGAAGTTGTGTTGTGATAGATTGGTTTTAGCTATGATTAGAACTCGACATTTAGCTTTGTGTCGTAAATCGGTGTAAGCAACGTTGTCGTAAATCAAAAAGAAGTAAACTATTCAACCCCCCCTTCTAGTTTTCCACAATTGGCATAAAGAGCCACGTTAAACAAGATTTTTAAAATAAAATTTATTTTAAAACTTGAATCGATCTATGGATTCAGAAAAATATTTAGAAGGGCAATCTATGCAAAGACCACCACTATTTAAAAGTGATGATGTGAGTAGGGCGAAGAGGTGCTTAGTTACCCAAACTACATATATAAATCCTTTCACTGAGTTTTGATATGTTCTAACATGCTTATTGACTCCTCACTGTATTTTACTTTCCTCTTCCCTCATAACATTCTATATAATATTGGTTAGTAGGGCGAAGAGGTGCTTTGTTACCAAACCAATATAAATCCTTGCATTGTGGTTTGATTGTTCTTACTCTTATCTCTTGTCTTACTTTACTTTCTCATATCATTCTATTAATTGTTTAGATAAGTATATTATTCATATTGTGCAAGTGTTGAATTCACATAAAGTCGAATCTAAAATTTTACAAACACTTTAAAACCTTAAGTTAAAAAGCGGCAAACTATTTAACCCCCCTTCTAATTTTCCACACATATGGTAGGAGGTACGAAGGCATATTAAGTTATGGGGAGTACAGTACATACATAGGTTAACATCATACAGAGTTACATTTAAAGGGTCTATGCCTCAGTTCTTAGATCTTCAGGTTTTGTCTTCTTTGCAACATTGGATGCTTCTGTAGTTGGGTCATTTGTAAAGAGTGTTTTTCTTATGAACGGTTGTGGGGGGCTCTTTTTTGTCTCTTTTTTAGTTTCGACTGGAATCTGGTTAGGTGGTGGGGTTATAGTTGGTGTAATTGGCATCAGTATCTTACCTTTAATTACCTCAGGCTCATTGCTTTATGTAGTGGATAGTGTTGGTCTTTGTGGGTTAGCTATTTGGATAGGTGCTGGTTCTGGTGCAGCGGGTGAGAATTTTTTTGAGTTTTGTGGTGATGGTTCTAGTAACGATGATGGGGTTGGTAGTGGGTTGATTGGTTCAGTAGTTTAAATAGGCGGTAGTTCTAGGACAACATGTGTATGATGGGTTAGGTCTTCTTGTGCTACAGTGTCTAAAACAAAGTTAAGTCTTCTGGAAGTACTCAAGGTGTCAAGTTGAAATTGGAATGTATGAGTAGTTCTTTCCAGTTGTTTGAGGGATTTAGGTAATCGGTAGGGGTCTTTATCTGGTATTTCAGCTAGCATTTCATTGACGTCCCTTGTCATAGAATTGGCTTGGTCACTAAAGCAAGTTATTGAAATGGTGGCTGATCTATCGCTGACAATTTCCTTGAAACAATAGATGTTACGTTGTAAGGGTTAGATTGTTTTCTTTACAGTGTTTTTGAAGTGTATAGTCCTCATAAATGAACATGATTAGGTTTATCATTCCATTTTCGTTATTAGGAATTTGATAGTTGTCTGGAATATCAACCCATGGTATGTTGTCAGGATCGAGTTCATTGGAAATGCCAAGATGACCGTCGCTGATGTCTAACAGCCATTTTGCAAATATGGCGACCTTTTCTCTATTTGCTTCATTCGTGTTTCCATTAGTTACCCGCATATTCTCTGTATGATGGTGTAATTTAAAGTGTCGCCATAAGTAGGACTTAGTAATTGATGAACCTATTATTTCGTTTCATAGTGCATTCTTTTTCACCAGCAAAGTCTGCCTAAAATCACATCCTAGCATGACCGTTTACCACCAAGAAGAACGTTTGGCATGTCAAGTATGTCCCGTAGGGTTCTATTCAAAATCTCAAAGTAGCGATGATCATTCACAGGGGCCTCGTCCTATATGATTAAGCTTGTTTCTTTGATTAACTTTGTAAGTTGTGTGTTTTTTGTAACTGAACAAATAGAGGTGTCAGTTAGTTCAAGGGGTAGCTTGAAATGCGAATGTGCGGTTCGTCCTGCTGTAATAGTAACGATGCGACATCAGATGACGCAACGGCTAATATAATTTTTTTCCTTTGGCATGTAGTGTGTACGTGATTGTTTTTCATAAGAATGTTTTACCTGTACCTCCATGTCCCTATGAGACTTTCAAACCATAGAATAAATAAATAGTTGTGCATATTCTAAATTCATGACAATGTACACAAATAAAAATGAAGTTTTGCAACAGTACGATATAAAATAATCCACAATCAGCTAAAATTGGTATTTAAAAACCAAACCTGTCATTGGTGCAACTAAGAAGGATGAGAGGCTTGTTATTGTAATTTTATAGAAATGGTAAATAAATAAAGCCATGTCTTTCTATGTATATATGGTTTTGTCTTTCGCTTTATTTTTTCTTAATATTCTTTTGGGTAATATCAATGTATGCGTACAACTTTAGTATGTTTGTACTATGTGATATTTTTATTTGTCGTTGGCGTATTTGTGGAAATTGATGGTCCATCGCACATGTATTTATTTTTGATAAGTGTCAAGTTTATAAGCCAAGTAGATTAATGCATGTAATTGTTTCAAAGCTTTATGTCTATTTATAGGTTTATTCTTTTATAGTTTTTTTATATCTAAAATGGCATCTTCTTTACCATTAATTCAAGAGTTGGCCCGTGCTGCTAGGTCGTATGTTACGAAGGATCAATTGGTTGTTCTCTTTTAGAGGGAAATTGCTGAAAGTGTATGGAAAATTGAGGAGTTTCGTAGGTTGTGTGTCGAGTTGAGGGCGAATATCAGATTGAGGAATGATTGTTTTTCTAAGCTTAGGCTGTATAGAAGTTGTGATGATATTCTTGGCACTATCAAGATGTTGCGTCGTATGCAGTTGGATGATACAGAAAATGCTGCTCGCTTGTTTTCGATGGCGAGGGACACTTAGCGTAAAGTGGATGAGAAGAACACTTTCATCAGGAGAATCAGGGAACGCATTCCGGGGACAGCTCTCTGAGGAAGTTTTGTCTCCAATTTGTCAAGAGCTCGAATGTTGAATGGAGGAAATAAGCATTGTATTGCTTTGTGTAGTTGTCGATGTATTAGTTTAAGAAGTTTATGTATGGTGGTTCTTTGTAGTGGCTTTCGTATCTGGGTTTGTTATTAATAAATGAAAGCTGTGCTGTTTAGTCTTGTGTTTGTAGCATGAATTGTTTTTTTGTCAGATGGTTTATTATCATTAATTCTTTTTTGATACTTTTAGTAACATATTTTTTTACTCTTGAAGATATCTTTTTTACATCTTTTTAGTGTAATGTAAGTACCATTGTCGATGGGAAAGTTGTTTGGTTGTTTTTTTCATGTTGAATCATTTTTGTATGTATATGGTTCTTTTTTGTATTAATGTTTTTGTTTATATAAATGTTTATTTGTTTATGTTGTTGGGCTTGTTTATAGTGTATTAATGGGCTTTTGTGTAGTTTTGGAAGTGGATGTTCCATTAGTAAACACATCAGTTTTAGACTTTTAGGCTAGAATAGGTTTGGATGGTTGTTAGATTTTTTAGGTATATAGAAGTGGCGTGCCAAGTATATGTTTATCATGTCTAGCCACATAAGTCCATTTTGATAAGTAGTTTTCAGTGTAATACTATTGTAGTTGATGGTTTTATGTTTTTCATAGTTAGATATATGAGTTGTCTTCCATTATTCTTTCTCTATTTAAACCATCTTATTTTTCCATTATTATTATCGATCTCTTTTTCTGTTTTTAACATGGCTACTACTTCAATGTCATATGTGGAGCAAGCTACTCGTGAGGCTGATACTATGGTTATTAAGGAGCGTTTGGTATTCTTGGTTAATCAGGAGATTATGAAGGATGCTCTAAGGGTTAAAGATTATAAAAGGATGGCGCGTCAGTTAAAAGAGAGTGTTAGGAGAAGGAGTGGGTACATTGGTGCGTTGAAGGCTCGTTCAAGTGGTGTGGATTCTGTTGAGAATTTGAAGTTTATGAAATGTATGCGCTTGGAAGACATGGAAAAGGGTACTTGTTTGCTTTTAATGATGAAGGAGACTGAGATAAAGATTGACGAGAAGATTTCTTTTGTTATGTCGCTCGAGGATGATGTGGTTGTCTAAGGTCATATAGGGTTTATGTTGTAGTAATTATCTATGGTTTTTTAGGGAGTTATGGGTAGGATTTATGTTGTAATATTTTATAGGGTGTTTGTTTAGTGACTTTTATGACCGTTTTGTCAGTATTTTTGTATGGCATATATATGTTGAATGTGGTTTGGAATCATATGTAAGGTAGTAACACCATGTGGCAAGCTATGGGTTGGTACTATGATATTGTATAATCCGTTGGTGTTATAAAAACTATGCAATTATGTGTCTATTTTTTTGTTTTATCTATGAAAATAAATTTATTTGTTTATTGTATGCTATGATCTGTATATGTCTAGTTGTTGTCTATGTGTTTTGAAGTTGCATTGTGTCTATGTATAAGGCTCCTAAGAGGGTCAATATTATGTTTTGTCTATGTATGGGTTCGTCTTATGTATAATATGAAGTTTGAAAATGTTTGTGTGTATGGTAATTGATTTGTATTCATGTGTGTTTGGATTAGCAATGTCGGACAAACTTTTGTAAAAGAGATCTGTGACAATAGTGTTTTAGTTACGTAGGTGTCGATATAAGCTAAAAATAGAACAACTAAAATAGTAGTTATTAGTGCTAAAGATGTTTGGATTCAAAGTTACCTAGTCAACAATGTTATTTATACATAGTAAATTTTTAGAGCATGCCCAGGGTGTCTGAATCTGTCGGACGTCAAAACACTAGGATCCATTAGTTATAGTTTACAAAAGGTAAAGGCCAGTTCATGCTCTATTAGTTGACCTATTCAAGCTACCTAAATTTACTAATATTTGCTTGCTACTTTTAGTATTCCAATTTTGATTCCCATTTGTTAGTTTGTTCTTTCTTCAATCTTATGACTTGGCTAGGAAATTAAATGTTCTTTTCAGAGTCATGGGGCGTTCTATTTGTTGTCTTTTTTTTTTTTTGTCAAACTGGCCGTAATTGCCACCGTCCGCGAATGCTAATGGTGTTGGCGTGGTTGCAATGGTTTCAATTGATACCGATACTGATGACGTTCTGTAAAAAATTTGCATATTTTATTAAGAGTGATTTTTGTTTTTTCGTAATATCACAATATGTTGACCATTTTTTAACCTGTGAGTTTGCTCTTGACGTTGTTGACAAGACGGTGGTTGAATTGTAAAGAGGGTGGATATGGTAAAGGAATTTGTTTTATTGGCTCTGCTGTGTGGTTGCAACCGCAAAGTTTGCAATTGAGACGCGCGGTGGTAACAGATTTTTATGTTTCGTGGGAATTGTTTTTTTAGAAAGTTTGTAAAATTTTTTTGGGCCTTATGTATTTGCATTTTTTGCCTATGTATAGTCCATGAAAATATTTAGATGCTTACAGAAGTAACAATATCTTTGGTAAATTTACAATAATATATAACACAACGTGTTCAAAATTCCTGTATGTAGTTTAACGATGCAATACAATACACAAATTCTATGTTGTGTAATTACAATGTGATAAGCAATGGTGCGAAGTATACAGAACCTCGTAGTGGATATGCACATTAATAAAGATGATTTCCGGACATATTTTTTTGTCTATTTTAGGAAACAAAAAATGATATTTGAATATTACACCGCTGCTATAACCATATAATGATAATTTAAAATTTGACATTATGTGCTCATTGCAACACAAATAAGTATAGTTTCTTTTTATCCCTAGATTTTTTGTAATGTTTTGATGTTGTCGATTTGGCTATTAGAGGGTGAGATGAAGAGGGATTAGCTGAGTTGGTATTCCCATTGTGGTTATGTCTGCAAAATTTGCAGCTGGTCCAGCAGATTGGCCAATAAATATTGTTTTTTATAGGTAATATGATATGTTGGTTTGTTTACCGTGGGTTGAGATTATCCAGCTATATTTCCAACAGCAATATGCTTGTAAATGTAAGTGTATATATATGTATCGGTGTATTAGAACTCTTATAATAAAATAGTTAATACTGTCAAAATTGTTACCTTTAGATGCACCTGAAGATTCACCTGTTATTTTGTATTGAATTAGTCTAATTTATGTTGTTAAGAATATATATATTCTGAATGATATAAAAGAATGGTTGTTGTGACTACCTATTATTTGTGATTCTTCTATTGCCGAGTATGTTATCTGTAGGGGTTTGTTCAATATATCGTCAAAGTAGAAGTCGACCCTTATCCTGTATTCACGTAAACGGGATAGTAATGGAAACTTCCCTTCGAATGGCGATTATTTCTTCGAAAATTCAGTGACGAGGTTTGTGTATGTTGTACTTCGTAACTTATTCCTGACAACCCGTTCCTGTAGAATATTGGCGTTTGGGTGTAAAAATTAAAAGCTTGTATGTGGCCGAGTGATCCGATTGAATGCCTTGAAGTTTAATACCTTAGTTGTCTTTTTTCCCCAGCTACAAGTAGTGATAATTTGATATTATCATTTTTATTTGTTAAAATATAAAACATGTATGTGGTGTGAGGTCTACGTGGTCCCATGGTCCTGGAACATGCTGGTATGTCATTTCCGTCTATAACCTTCCTTATGCACTTAGTACATGATACATAATACCAATCCCTTATTGTATTGATTTGCTATTTTATGTCAATTCGTTTTTATGATTGTATATAATATGATCCGTAATTTGTCCATCAATGTGAATCTAACTTCCTGTAAATTTAGATTTTAGAGCATGTTTGTTTAAGACAAATATGTTTGTAACACACAATAAAGAAAATATGGAGATGTGAGTAGTGGAAGTAGAGGTATGTAAATCCTTATAAATTACCTTGTAACTGTCATGATTCTCCTATAGTAAGGTCGATATCGGGTATCTATTCCTGTTTTTTTCTCTCTCCGGATCTGTGTATCTTGTTTTGGATATCTGCAACAACGGTTTTAGATCATATTTTGCGGTGAACCAGGTTTGTCATTGGAAAACAGTTATATTATATTGTAGTTTAACTTGCTATATTTTTTTTGTATTATAAATCGGTACTTACTCTGCAAGAAGGTGGCCCAGTTCTGGTATTTCTGGATTCAGGTAGTAAAAAGTCGCAGAACTTGCGGTTAGCTGTAAGGTATTTGCATATTCTGTAACTTTGCACGAACTCACACAATGATGATAGGTTTTTCCATTAATTCATATTCATATTTTTGGAAATTCTCTGCCATTTCATCCCAGAGTGTTAGCTCGATAACGTCACCACTGTGTATATATTAAGGGCACAGTCATTAATAGAAGGTGTATTTCGATTGAAATGCGGGTATGTTATTAAGAATTCTTACCTGAGGTTTTCAATGTCTAGTTTTTGGAGGACATATTGGTTCTCACCTGGACGTCTAAATCTTTGTATATCTCTAGCTCGTGTAAGACATCCAATGTAATCTGTATATGTGTATTAATAATCAGGATAAGGTTTGTAGATATAATGACAAAGGGAGAAAAGAACATCACAAACGGCAATCACCTGTGAGTGTTGGTTGGTTTTGAGTTACTGTGATGGTTTGTCGATTGAGTTTGTAATCCAATTGATTATAGGCAACGAAGTTGAAATAGTGTTTTTGGAATCCGTCTGATGGTATGCTTTCGAATTTGGTATACCTTCCAAACTTTAGAGTTGTTTGATTATCCAGTATCTGCTGATATTTACTTGTCAGTATGCACATGAAATTCACAATCCTGTATGTTGAGCCGGTCTGAAGAAGGGAGTTAAAATATGGGATATCAGTCGTTCCCATGTTTGCCTGGATAGCGTTTCCCTATATGTATGCAATAGTTTTGAGAGTAATCGTAGTGAAATAAACAAAAGTAATAAAGTTTTGGCATGTGATGACATCAAATAACGTCACTATCATAACATTATTTATCACGTAATTCTTACCCATTTTATATAATTATTGCAAGAATTGATACTTAATCGTTTATATTTGATATTTGCAGAAATTATGGAGTACATTGTGAAGATAAGCAAAAAGGTACGCATTCTGGAGCTTAAACGACAAAATCTGAAGAATACTATTCTGACATCCTATAGGCTGTATCCATCAAGGAAGATACGGCATATCTGTGCTTGCACTTCACAAGAAACCATGAAGCCCTATACGCCGAATCCAGGAGATCTAATACACTGTATCCAAGATATAGTAATTAAATCTTCTGGAAGATATTGAACGTGGTCCCTACTCCAAGAAACACCCAATACGTTGTATTGACTTCCACCAATACGCCGTATCGACCAAATTCCAGACACTACAAATAGAAAACCTAAAAACGAGTTTTAGGTGTTCTTGATCATATTTTTGATACCCTAACCACAAAAGTCGATTTTCAAAAGACAAAAAGTGCAGAAGAGGTCAAGCAAAGCTACTAATTCCATAGGAAACACCTTGTAATCCCTATACTCTTATAATCATTCGATTTTTGGTATCATTCGTTTAACTCGGCTAGTTTACCTTGGTTGATTAATTATTCTTGTATTAATTACAATGGTTAAGGGCTAATACCCTTGGGTATTAGCCATGATTATGAAGATTTAAATGTTTGGTTTGTTTATATCGATTGCTTAATTTATCGTTGGTTGTTGATTATGTTTATCAATTTATACTTGTTTATGTGCTTAAGTATGCAACCCATCATTCAACTGGATCTAGGAATGCAAAATATCTCGCTAGCTTGGGATATTCTGCGGCGTTCAAGGAAGCTTGGGATATTATTTCGGTTGATATTTGTAAGGCTGTTAAGGAATTTTTTACAAATGGTACTCTCTTGAAGGAAGTAAATCATACCACTATTGCTTTAATTCTGAAGGTTGCTACTCCGCTACGAATTAATGATTTCCGCCCAATATCTTGTTGTAACGTGCTTTTTAAATGCATTAGTAAGATCATATCAAATCGCGTTAAAGGTAGCTTGGCTGATTTGGTTAGCTTAAACCAATCTGCATTTGTCCCTGGTAGAAGAATCTCGGATAATATTCTATTGACTCAAGAATTAATGCACAATTACCATTTGGATAGAGGTCCTCCTAGATGTGCTTTCAAGGTGGATATTCAAAAATCATATGATACGGTAGATTGGGGTTTCTTGAAGTCTATTCTCATTGGTTTCGGCTTCCATTCTAGAATGATTGGCTGGATTATAGAATGCGTCACGACTACCTTATTCTCTTTATGTATAAACGGTTCTCTTCATGGTTTTTTTAAAGGTAAACGAGGGCTTCGACAAGGGGACTCGATGTCTCCGTATTTATTTACGCTCGTCATGGAGATCCTTAACCTTATGTTGAATAGAAGAGATCGTGCATCAAACGAGTTTACCTATCATCGGTATTGTTCCAACCTTAATATTATTAATCTCTGTTTTGCTGATGATCTTTTCTTGTTTGCCCACGGTGATGTGGATTCGGCTCGTGTTATAATGGACTCGTTGGATGAGTTCAAGAATGCTTCAGGTCTTACCCCTAGTCTTCCTAAAAGTACGACATACTTTTGTAATGTGCTTAACTATATTAAGCTAGGAATCCTCAACATCCTTCCTTTTGAAGAAGGTAAACTCCCGGTGAAATATTTAGGTGTTCCTCTTGTCCCCTCTCGTCTTGTCTATTGAGATTGTTTAGAATTGATGGAAAAAATTAAAAGAAGGGTAAGTGATTGGAAGAATAAATCTCTATCTTTCGCGGGTAGAACTCAACTTATTCGGTCAGTTCTTAGCTCAATGCATTTATATTGGGCTTCGGTTTTCATTCTCCCCTCTAGTCTCATGCATGAATTGGAGCAGGTTATGAGATGGTTTTTATGGTGTCAAGGCGAGATGAAGAAGGGTAAAGCGAAGGTTTCTTGGGAGACGGTTTGTTTACCTTGAAAAGAAGGTGGGTTGGGTATTCGTCGGGTTAAAATGTTTAACAAAGCCCTTATCTCTTCGCATATATGGAGTATTCTTCAGGTAAGAAATCGTTGTGGGTAGAATGGATTCACGTTTATAAACTTAATGGTCGCTTGTTTTTGGATATCTCGTTGAGGGGTAATATGTCTTGGGGGTGGCGCAAAATCCTACAGATTCGTGAGCTTGTTAGGCCATATCTATGGTCTAAAATTGGTAATGGAAATATGATTTTAGCTTGGTTTGATACTTGGAACGAGATTGGTCCTATTTCGAATGTTGTTTCGTATAGGGATATTCATAGAGCTGGTTTTTTGTTGTACTCAAAGGTTAGTGATATTATTAATCAAGGTACCTGGGCGTGGCCTAGTGAATGGCAGGTTAAATACCCTATTTTGGCTAATATTGACGTTCCAACTCTTTCTACTGCTACTGATGGCATCGTTATTCGGAACTTGAATAATAAAGAAGAAGATGTTTCGGTTTCAGCTATTTGGGAGTGTATTCGGCCTCGTAGTAATGAGGTTGAGTGGTTTCGTGTGGTATGGTTTTCGCTACAAATTCCACGTCATACTATCCACTTATGGCTGGTGATTCAACGCAAGCTAAAAACTCAAGATATGTTGAGGCAATGGGATGTTAGCAACTCAAACTTACACATGCTATGTCCGTTATGTGATTCTACTCCGGATTCGCATGAACATTTGTTTTTCGAATGCAATTTTTCTTCAAGGGTGTGGGACAAGCTGAAGGAATTCACAGGTACTCCTAATATTCCCTCAGACCTTAATGCTATTGTTGATTTCATCTATCCTTTCACAAAAATGAGCTCGTTTAGAAGTGTAGCTTGTAAACTTGTTTTCGCGGCTTCAAGCTACTTTATCTGGCAAGAGCGTAATTTTAGACTTTTCAAGAAGATCAAGAGGAATCCATATCAGATTGTGGAGATGATAAAGTCTAGTATTCATCTAAAGTTGTTGACGTGTACGTTCAAGCAGACGGTTAATGGTTAAAAGCTTGCTAATTTGTGGAAGTTGCCTACGTCTCGTATTGGGATGTTACATAACTAATCATGTCTATGTTTATTTCATTATGTATGGTGAAGTGGTTTTTCCCGATAGGAGCTATTGTTAGGGTATCCTATGTTATAGTGGACCTTGGGGTATGTCCCAAGTAGTTCCGTAGTGGTTCAAGCGTTTGCTTGAGGTTAATGTGGTACATCTGCCACATTCCATTGTTCTAAACTGATTTTTTAGTGTAATATATTTAACCGGGGATAATGTCCCTTTTACCTAAAAAAATATCTCGCTAGCTAGATGCCGGGATGGCACTCCATATCCGCAATTTATATATCTAGAGTAATAGGGTCACAAATATTAACCTATCTTTATCATTGGTTTATGTGAACAAGTTGGACTAGCAGGTGACCTAGGATAAAAAAATAACGTATATAAAGAGCCGTTAAGTAGTAAGTGGGTAAAGTCTCCATGACCTAGGATTTAATAAGATCACCATTATTAATCTCCTAAGATAGATTATAATCAGCAAAGAGGATGCTTTATGCGGATGCGTTTAATTGTGACAGAATTTTACGTGTCTAGGTTTTAGGAAGAAGTACCGCCTAAATCTTGGAATGATATGCCGACTTGAGATAAGCACTTATTGCACTAAAATAAACAAACCATCGTTTTAATTGGATTAATCATAGTTAATACAGTTTTCTTATATTTGGCTAGACCGCTCTTCTATCTTTTGATTATCTGCTTGCGTATGTTATTGTGTTTTAAATTGATTTAAGTCACCACCAAACCTGTGCCAGTCTCTCATACTGAAACACCCCCCCCCCTTTATCCGTCAGAATTAGGATTAACATAGGTTTAGCATAGGTTTAACATATATTAGAATTAACATTGTTTAAATTGACTTAATTTGGTTAACCAAAATATTGATAGAATAAAAAGATTAACGCTCTCGCTCTTAGTGATCGACACCCTACTTACTAACGAAGCTACATCTGATCAGGTACACTTCCCGTTAAAGTGTTGTTTTAGGTAAAGTCGGTAAAAAATAAATGTAAAACTTGATAACAAATAAATACCTAACTACCACGACACATCAAGTTTTTAGCGCCGCTATCGGGGAGTGAAGTTGTTTAATCTTTATTTTTATTTAATATTTTGGTTTTAACCTTAGATTAACTTAACCTCTAGAATTAGTGTAATTTAGATTAGTGCAAAATTCTGTATATTTGTTTTTAATTGTATACTTGTGTATTTGTTTGTTTTATTTGTGTGTTTGTTTTGTTTGTTTTCTATACACTGTTCTGGTCGATAACCTGATACGGCGTATCCATAAGTTGAATACGTCGTATCTAACTTTCTAAACCAATACAGCGTATCTTATTCAACAGACTGATATAGAGTATTTGGATCAATTAAAAACGTCGTATCGATCACCTGATATAACAGCAGAAACAAATTCTTCGTATTTGATTTCCATGCTTGATATTCTATGTTTTCTTTCTTCCAAGCCTATCCTACTGATTGTTTATCCTCTATTTCAGTTAGTGCATGACAAGGAGTTCAACAAAGGAACTATTTACACCTTTCAAAAATCCGGAACGAGAATTTCGCTCATCTAGGAAGCTTTTCAAGACACTAAGTCTTGACGAATCAAGTTCACCTGAATTCGATCTATTTTCTGATCTAGTAGAACATTCCGAAGAAGAAGTTGCAGAAAAAATGGCGGAAACCATGGAAGAATACATGTGCAATACCCGAATCGATTATGGATCGGGTGTTGCTAGGCCTAAAATCGATGTCAAAGATCACTTTGAACTAAAAGGCCAATTTCTCAAAGAACTACGTGACAACACCTTTAGCGGTTCGGATCATGAAGATGCGAACGAGCATATTGAAAATGTTCTTAAGATTGTCGATTTATTCCATATTCCTAATATAACTCAAGACCAAATAATGCTTCGAGCTTTCCCTATGTCCCTCACTGGAGCCGCGAGTCGTTGGCTAAGGAACAAACCATCTGGTTTAATTAAAACATGGGTAGATCTAAAAGCAAAATTTCTAAGCAAGTATTGTCTACCTGCCTGAACTGCTAAGAAAATGGAGGAGATCAATAACTTTCAGCAAGAACCTGATGAAACTCTTTACCAAGCATGGGAAAGATTCAAAGAACTATTGATGAAATGCCCTCAACACTACTTAACGGATATGCAAGAGGTGATCTTGTTTTATAATGTATTGGAAGTTGCGACTAGACAAATTCTTGATTCTAAAGGTGCCATACCAACTAAGACAGCTGCCGATGCAAAAGTAGCCATCCAAGAAATGGCCGAATATTTTCAAAAATGGCACAATGGAACATCTAAGACAAGAAGTACTGAAACTTTTGATGGATTGGCAGCCATCCAAGCACAACTTAATAATCTTGGAAGAGAAATCAAAAGGGTTAATAAGAAGGTATATGTTGCTCAGGTAGGATGTAAGCTATGTAAGGGACCCCACTACACCAAAGACTGTCCACTTAAAGAAGAAGATAAAACCCTTTGTGAAACTAGAAGGGGGTTGAATAGTTTACAGGTTTATTTGGCTTTTTAAAAGTTAGATTTCAAAATACTTAGATTTAAGTAGTATGTTTAACCAATCAACAATATGAATCAACAAAGTAAATAACTATACTAATGCTAAATAACAATCACAACAATATAAAGAGATGAGAGAAGGAACAATCAAACCAAGACACCAAGATTTATAGTGGTTTGGCTACGAAGCTCTTCTTCGCCCTACTCCACTCCCCGAGTATCCTACTCGAGATTTCACTATGTCAACAAGCGCCCTTCAGACGGAGAAAACCGTTTACACGTTGCTTACGTTATTTTCCGACACTAAGCTAAATGTCGAGTCCTAATCTTAGCTAGAACCAATCTACCACTTCACAATCACTACACAATCACAAGATCTACACTATCGGATTTACACACTATCCAAATCACACAAATACACAAGATAATTACAATAGAGATTTGGTACTTAGAAGAAGAGAGGAGAGATCACTAAATAACAATTCGTTTCTTGACAAATACGAATTTTCTTCTCTTGCACTTGAATGAGAAAGGAGAGATGAGAAGAAGAGATTAGATCACTTGAAACAAGATCTAAGAATGTTAGTGATCAAGAGATCTAGAAAGAGAAAGAAGATTTTTAGAGAGATAAAGTTATCTGAAAATTTCATGCTAAGAGGTATGATTTTCTACAAGGAATGGAGCAGTATTTATAGGCAGGAAAACCCAACGGTCACTGGGGGCAGTCCTGGCGGTCCCAGATATATTTGGGGGCCGCTAGGCCTGTAAGGGGGCCGCCGAGTAGACTACGCTCTTGTTTTTGTCTTTTTGTGGGGAAGGTTATATCTGTTATGGAACCTTCTATTTTGGGAGGAAATTTTGAATTTCAAATTTAAGTTTTTAGTAAAACTTTTCTTTTAACTAGAAAATATTTTGTATAAGTATTTCGTGAAATACTTTTTGTAAAAATATGATGGATAAGAGAAAATTATTTTCTTGATCACTAATCATGCTTAATGATTTGTTTGTTCATACCTTAAGTGATTACTAATCTTAGAAATGGAATTTTACGATTAATAATTTGTAAACGTTTAATTTTATCGTAAACGTTTTTACATTTAGTTATTTTCAAAACGTTGAGAGGTCGAAAAATATAAATAATGTTTTTAGACATTATTTGTATTAACAATCTCTCCCTTTTTGATGATGACAAAATATAAACTCATTTTGTATAAAATTAAAAGTTACAAATTATTAATGAATTTTGTTCCATTTCTCCCCTTTTTTGTCGAATTCAAAAAGAATGAGCGTCGAATTGTTGAAGAGATAAAGAAGTCGACGATATCAAGACTTCCCCTTGATGTATGCCCCCCCCCCTCGTTTGGGGCACTAAGGGATGGATCTTACGAAAATTGTTTGCTACAAAACAAAGTTAGAGGTACAAGTGCAATACAAATATCTTTCAACAAGTAGCAATATAGAAATTTATGCAATAAAACATAAAGTGGCTTCATTTATTACTTAATAAGCTCATACAAGAAGCATTGATTGCAATGAAAATAGAACTAAGACTTGACAAAGAAACATTCATTCATACATTACATCACAATTTAAACATACTACAAAAGGTATATAAGGATATCATGGCATAAGTCTTGGATGATACTTGATTCATAGGAAATGACTTTGAGCAAAAGGGTTAGGCTGACCAATTATGAGGTGATATGACCTAATTTTTAAAGGTTAGGTGGATAGAGTGAATTCATGGTGGAGGTGAGAAGATACTCAAGGTGAGCAAACATTAGGTTCATTTTATCCCTAAGAGAAAGATAAGATTGCGGTTGTGAAAACAACAAAGACAAGTTGACCCATGATAGTCATGATAGTTAAAGTAAATGGGATGACCCATGAGAGGTGGTTGAGGTTGTGGTTGTGGTGAAGGTGGTGATGGAGTATCAAGAATGTGATCAAGAGGAGTGATTGGTGACAAAGAAAGTGTGATATCCAAAGAGGGGTGACTTTGAAGTGGTTGAGGGTTTGAAGGTCTAGGAGGAACATCCGAGATGTTGTTAAGAAAAGGGTTCAAAGGTTGAGGAGAGGTTGGTTCATTTGATGATGGTGGTAAAATTTGAAGTTTTGATTGAAAAAAAAGATGTGTTCTCTTGGCTTGATGAGGTTTGATTGGTGGATGGAGTTTTGGATGGTGCATTTGGAGGAGTTGGAGATGAAGAAGTTGTTGTAGGAGAAGGTATGGTGGTGACATCTTCATCACTAGAAATGTTATCAAATAGTTGTCTAGGAGGGATTATGGTTAGTTTGATTTTCTTGGAAGGGTTAGAAGAAGAAGCTTAAGTGGAATTCATGATAGAAAGATTTGAAGAAGATGAAGATGAGAAAAAGAGTGGGAAGGATGGCATACTTAATTAGGAAGTATAGGATCAAATTAGAAAAGCATGAGGATTAAGAGTATATATTCCAAAAGTGGTTTAGCAAAATGCAGGAAGTTTAGCTGGGCCTAAGAAAGAATAGTCAACTGCACAGAAAATCAGGTAGTCACAGTAACAATTCCGTGACTTCTGATGGCGGTCCCATAATTACATGGCGGTCTCAGATATATCAGGGGGCCGCCCAGTATTTATGGGGGCCGTTTTCTGGAGGATCAAAATTTTTCCAGTTTTTCAATTTTTGTAAAAACTGTTCAGAAAAAGTTTCCCAAAGATGCCCTTTTGTAGTCAATCTTATTTTACCAAGGATCATCTAATATCAAGCAATCAAATTCACAAAATTAATTATTATAAATTCTATTAAGGAGACACATATAGGTATATGAATTAAGAGTTAATCAAGCATGATATAGGTAACCATATTGTATCAAGGTGCATGCAAACAAGGGTTTAGGATGATAAAAATGAAATGATCATCCAAGGCAAGTTATATTTCCTGTACTACATTCTAATTTAGTAGTAAGTAGAATAGGTTTAAGTACTTAATAAGGTAGTAAATAAGATCAACAATGTTCTATTGCAAATCCCGAATTACCTTAATTCTTCACGATGCTCATCTTGAATTTGAATTTGACGGTTGATGATTTTGGTTTGGCGGGTGTAAAATGGTTCCATGTCGGGGTTAATATTAGGTGGGTTTTGAAAGACTTAAGGAACTTCATTTGTTAACAAATTGACATAACAAATGGGAGAAGGAGTGCTTGCACGCGAGGTCCCTTCGTCATTCCCATCATCATCATCGTTAAGATGAGAGGAGGATAGTTGATCAAAGGCGGAGGAAGAAGAAGTGGAGTGATGACCTCTTCTCGTGCCATGATCCTTTCTAGTCTTTCGCTCTTGTTGAGCGGTAAAAGGATTCATGAAACGATCATACAAGACATAGGACTCTTTAAACAACTCAGGGTTCTCATTCATGATGAATTTAAACAAATGGGTTAATAGCATACCATAGGGTAGAATTAACCTAGCATACCATAGGGTAGAATTAACCTAGATTGTTTAGTGACCCACTTCATTCGTTTCACCATGTAATAGGCGAGATTAAATTTTTCAGAGTTTGCAACACAATAAAGAATGTAACAAAGACACACGGGAACATGGTCCTGATTACCCCCCAGACAGAAGACAT
>BQNB010102590.1:0-22647 GCA_026074375.1 Tanacetum coccineum | reverse complement strand
AGACTTATCAAACTTAATCTTTAGAGACCACCATATTGACAAATCATCTCTTTGAAGCTTCTCATCATTCTTCATCATTTGATACTGAAGATCTTGAGCAGAAGATGTAGGAGCATGAGTTGGGTGGACATGAAGAATGTTGTTTGTCATGTAATTCTTCAAAAATGAATCAACTTGTAGAGAAATACTATTAGCAATTGCATTATTAACTTGCAAAGTAATCTTTGCACATGTTCCTTCTGCATAACCTCAACAACCATGGCAGCTACGTCAGCTTGAGGCTTTTGTTTGTCCAATAATAGGCCTTCAGCAACATATAGCGGGACAGTCTTCTTTGCAATCTCATTGACTTGTTCACTAACCATTCAATGAAGTAATTCCTCCATTGTAGAGTGTAAAATTTTAGCAAGTTGATGAAACTTTTTCCTTGGCAAGAAATGTTTCTTCAAGTGTGTAAACATATAGCCATAATTCCACCCATCTGCTAAATGAAAGTCTTGTATCGTCTGAACCTTCCAGTTTTAGGTTTCGGTGAAGATGATGATGGTGAAGATGATGAAGGTGTAGGATCAGTAACCGTTAATTCCTGGAGTTTCTCCTTATCCGCAGATGAATGGGCATCCTGAGTAATGATCGTCTTTTTCTAGAGTGTCTCCTTATCCGTAGATAAAGGAGAAATATGAGTCCTAGGTGATCTAATGGGTGTGGGTGTGGGTGTATCCCTAGTCTCCTCTATACCTTTTCCCTTTTCTCTCCTTCTTAGCTCAAACTCATCTCCAGCTGACCCTTCTGCCACTTCTTCATTTAATAGTCACCATGTCAGCATCTTTCTCCACCTCTAGACTTTCCTTATCACTCCTAGGCTTTATCCTAGTACCAAGATCTTCTTGACTGTTAAGAACATATTTTACAAATGCATTAACATCCACATTCTTAGCGCCTTTGAGTAGTTGATCTAACTCCTCATCCACCATGTGCTCTTTAAGTTTGGCAACCTTCCTGCTAAGCTTTATAATCTTCAATACTACATTGTGTAGCAATGCTCATTTGAATTGTTTCATTAAAATTAGTAATATCAATCTCAGCACATGTTGGGATTGACGCTTTTGGATCTTGTCATCTTGGTGGTAAGCGAAACCTAATCACCTTGGTTTGCGTTGAGCACTAAATTCTTCTTTAGTAACTTCAGGGTTAGGTATCCTAGGGGCGCTAGTTATCCTATGCGTTCCCTGGGTAGACAAAATTAGTTGTGACTGAGTCGTGGGAACATCAACCCGAAATACTATAGTATACATTTGATAAGTACAATAAACTTCATTTCCTCCGACGGCATCCAATCAGGAATCTTCATTCCCGTTGCTTACTTATTCTTCCCAGTGTTAAAGATATTTTTGACAAGATCATCATTTTTAACTCTGTGATAGTTTTCATGAACTCTTCTTAAAATGTTAGGATGCTCATTCATGTAATGATCAATAATAATCTTTGTGAACCTTGGGTAAGGAATCAAAGCTGTTGGATGCGTAAGAGAATAATATAATCCTTCCCAAAGCAGTTCAACATAGTCCACATGCACATTGTTGATGAGACACTAGAGCATTTGCATGATTTATATCTGTGGTTGATCATGTGCCATGACTTGAGTGGTTAAGCATCTTGCAAAAATCTTGCACAGTGTCTGCCATGGTTGTGGGAGTCCTTTTGACACAAAGTTTGATGGTGATCTTAATGTTAGTGAAAAACCAAGAGCATTGCGGTAGAATAGAACCATCTAGCTAAAAGTGAGAGCATCAACAAATCCAACATGGTTGTTGTCTGTAGCTTGAGGCAATCGAAATATATGTCTGAAGTCAGCTACAGTCAGCGTGATCTCCTAAGTATCAAGAACAAACTTAAATTTGAACTTTGATTGATCCGTCTTCAGAGTATGCCAGAATTAAGCCATGTATATCCAAGGTACTGACGCAGAAGCTGCTACACATGTTCTGAGTGGATGGTTGTTAAGGATGTCTGCAATAATCTTGCTTTCATTAGGACACTGTGGATTGACAAGATTAAGCTTTTGCATCCATAAGATCAAAACGCTTGTTGGGTGGACACAATTGATCTTGTGGAACATCTCCTTGTTATTGTTGTTGTGCCATGATGAATTCTGAATGAGTGACAATAATATGTTAGATTAAAGATAATTCATATTTAACATTTTTGTTTCTTTCCGCTCTGTCTGTTTTATATGTTCTTGCAATTCTTTTTGAATATATTTTTGATCAGTTTATTTCTCATGTGTTTATTCTTGCTTTTACGACCCCCATGCCATATGATTTATTCGCATTATTCTTTTGATCTCACTTTTGTGTATTCTGGTAATTCTTTTTTGAACACACTTTTGATTTGCTTTTTCGTGTATGGTTTTTGTCTCTCTTTATGTTTAGAAATTCCTCACCAGAAAATCTTTGTGTAATGATACTCTTTCAAGAATTATGATGATAAACTCTAATTTTTGAATAAGACTTTGTTTTGAGAAATTCATGAGTTATCAATCATATTCTTAAAGCTTTGTTTGTGAAAGAGTACCATCTTGACACAATATAGAAAATGAGATTTCACTAAAAGTCACAAGTTTGATGTTTTTCAAAGACTTGTTTTGAATAACATGGTTATAAGCAATGTTGCAAAAATTGACCTAGGCGGCCTTGTAATCGCCAATTAATCGCTACTCGACCATACACCTTGGAAAATAAGGCAAATCAGGTGAAAAATTGGTCTGGTCAAAAATTGGTCAAATCGGACAAAAATCGGTCAAATCGGCCAAATCGGTCAACGGAAGTCAAACATTTTTTTTACAATGTGACTTTGAATTGTTAACTGTTAACTTTTATTATCTATGTCTATGTTTTGAACAATGTAACTTTGAACTCATTTAATTTTAGTGTATTTAAAGTGTTGTATCCATCTCATACAAGTAACTTTGAAATTTATATATAAAATATGCAAAACCGATTAATCACCGATTAATCACGCCTAGACCGATTACAAGCTATAGGGTGGTCGACCGCCCGGCTAGCGACTCGCGATTTTTGCAACATTGGTTATAAGTCAAAATTCTCTTATACAATCAATTGATTGGTCACTAAGAAACTACCACATTTTGAACATCAGATAACGGTCAAAACCAGATGAAACTTATACCTTGTTAAGGTCAATAAGTATCTATCACAATCAACTGATTCAGAAAACGGTCGAAACCGGACGTAACTTAACCACTTAAACAATTGTATATATAAAAGTCTGATTCTAGCTATATTGTTCATTAAATCATTTTCCATTTGAAATCCTTTTTGAAAAACTTTGTGTGATTATGAGGGTTAAGCCACATAAGATACTGCTCCTTTACAGACAATTGTGCTTTAAAACAAAACATTTAGAAAATTAAGCAGTTATATAAACAATAATACACAATGAGTCCATAAAGCCCAAAATATAGCCCAAAAATTATCAAATTCTTATTTTCGACATTAGTCATCGAAATTTGACTTTGACTGTTTGACTTTGACAATCGAAATGAACCATATGACCATAACGAAATTGACCATTTGACCATATCAAAATTGACCATTTGAACATATCAAAATTTGGCACTTTGACTGTTTGACCATTCAAGTATCAAAATTTGACCATTTGACTTTTTGATCATTGTGATTTAACTGTTTATCGAAATTTGACAGTTTGACCTTTTGACCATCGAGATTTGACTGTATCGAAAAATGGTTTTCCATGTCAAAATTGATCCTCAATGTCAAAAATGATTTCTCAACCATATTAATCCCCACAACAATCATCAATAACCTAGTCTAATCATCCTTGTATAGTCTTAATCAATTTTGGTTGTATCAAAATTTACAAGACATATCAAAATTGACTGAACATTTTAAAAATGTTCAAATGTGATCGTTTGATGATTTCTACAACAATTAATCACACACACACATCATAACTATCATCTATGAACACATATCAACTGTTAATTTCTAAAAGCCCTAATTTCGATAACCCTAATTTTATCAAAACTAATTTTGATATCAAGATCCCAAATGAATCACAACAAGAAGTATAAAATCGATTATTTCCTTACGTTTGACATAAGGGTTTGTGAACAATCGTTATGAAAAACCAAGATTAATCTCAATCGAAAATGAATAAACCTTTATATCGAATTTGCAGTTAAAAAATAAAAAGAAAAATGAATTTTAATTTTCCTATTTATAGTGACCGAAATTTGGGGTTTGACCCATGTTTGACCGGATTTGGTTTTTTGATTTTGTCAGATTTGGTCATTGGACTTGTTTATCGAAAATCAAGATTTAAAAGTTTGACTTTTAGTCCTTTGAATTTTAGGTAACATTTTAAAACCAAAATTTCACAAGCTCCCCCTCGGAGTCTGATCCCTTTGCTTGGATAGTCCTCAAAAATGGATTTTTTTTCTTTTTTAAAATCCGGTTAATCACAAAAATTTATAACTCCCCCTCGAATATACTCTCGTTTTGAAAATAAATCACTGGTTTATTTAACGCATTTATTTGAGGGATCATTTTTTTTTCATTGAAGTTAAAGACTTGTGACTTTTTGAAGATGAAGAAAAACATTCTACGTGAATGAAATATTTACAATATACATGATTTAGTAATGACAACACATTTGTCTAAGAATAACTCTCCCTTAGATCATGATTCCGTTTGAACGTTTAAAAAGTTTTTGAGAAAAATCGAATCATGAATATGATGTAAATGAGAAGACATGTGTTTGTTTTTAAATTATGTTTTTGTATTTTCACATTTTTTATTTTTATATTTGATTTTGAAATTTTCAAATTGAAAGACATTGTTTTTCTATTTTTATATTTTTCTATTTTTTATTTTGTTTTTGAAAAATTTATTTACATGTTTTGATGTATGATCTTTTTAAGAAGGTGACTTTTCCAGACGTTCTTACTGTGTTGGAGTCATACATCGCAAACCAATTCGATGAACTATATACTCAAAGCGTTCCTTTGGAAGAGCTTTGTTAAATAGATTAACGAGTTGATATTCTCTCACGACAAAGTATAGTTCCACCGTTCCCCTATCAACATGTTCCTTAATAAAATGATACCGGATGTCAATGTGCTTAGTACGCGAGTGCTGAACCGGATTGAAAGAGATGGCGATAACGCTCTTTAAATCACAATACATCGGTATTTTTTTGAACTTGTATCCATAATCCAAAAGCTGTGTCCGTATCCAGATGACTTGTGTATTGCAGGAGGATAATGATACATACTCAGCTTCAACAGTGGATAATGCAGTACAATCTTTATTTTTAGAACTCCAAGTCACTAGCTTTTTACCTAGAGATTGTAAGCCTCCTGACATACTTTTGCAATCAATCATGACACCCTCGTGGTCTCTATCTGGATATGCCGATTAGTCCAAAGTCGGATTCCTCTTCAGATCCATAGTAGCCATGTTATAAGAATGTCTTAGGTACCGAAAGATCCGCTTAACCTCTTTATGGTGTTTGATCGTAGGTCGTGCTTGATAACGCACACATACAAAGGTGGCAAAAGAAATATCTGGTCTACTAGCGGTGAGATACACGGTTCCTCTGATCATGCTATGATATTTTTTCTGATCGGTAGGAGTGCCCTGTAAATCAGCATTCGGTCTCGCAGTAGCCGTAGGTGTGCTCATGGAGTCACATTCATCCATGCTATGTTTCTTTAAAAGATCGATTGCATATTGTGACTGACTAATAAAGATGCCACGGGGAGATTGATGAACTTGAAGTCCAAGAAAAAAATTTAACTCACCCATCATCGACATCTCAAAGTTATTTTTCATAAGATTTGCAAAACGTTTTGAAAAATCTAGGTTTGTAGAACCAAATATGATGTCGTCGACATATACTTGAACAAGTAAAATGTCTCCCCCGTGATGTCTTGTGAATAAAGTTGGGTCAACAATACCTTTGGTATAGTGATGTTCAATTAGGAATGAGGACAATTTGTCGTACCATACTTTTGGAGCTTACTTGAGACCGTACAAAGCTTTCTTTAACCTGTAGACGAATATGGCTTTGTTACTCGCCTAGATTTGGTTAGATTAACCTCTGGTTCTGTGAGGACCAACCTGTGATCAGGTAGATTTAATTTAGAAGAATCTCCTTGACAGGATTTCTAGCTTTAAGCGTAGGATCCTCTAACACAGATGTATTAGATTCTCCATGCAAGCTTGTTCTCAATATTGAAACATCTCAAAGCAGATAACACGATATGAGTGAATCGGTTAGTTACTATCTTACCGATTGAGTCATCAATTCCTTTACTGGACCGAATCGATATCCAGTTGACACAAGCTTGATTCATATAGAATCTCGTAAGTCACCTACCGCAGAGCTGTTTGATGTTGACTCTAGAAAGATTTCCATCTTCACTGTGAATACTAAAGAGTATCACTCGGACGTTCTGGCATAATCACAAGGATAATGTGTAGGAATCTTGTTAACAGATTATGAACTTAATGATGTTCAACAAGTGTTTGTAATGGAATGTGTCCTAATGAGATTTATTTTATTGATCTCTTGGCTCAACTCGATTATTACGATTTTGGTTTTAGTACTCAAGGCTGGAGCAGTTGCCACCTATTCAATATAACCTAAACTCGGCAGTGAGAAATTCACAATAGAAGACTGTGAATCTCCGTACAAAAGAACAAGCTTTCTTATTCAGAGAAACTTAAATGGCTAGGAAGGGTTGTGCATTGCATCACTAGGTCCATGACGACTTTCTTCAATACCAGAATTCCTCTTTGTGAATCTGATAAATTATGTATTGACCCGGTTTCTACCTAAAGTGTGTGGAGGGCTACTTTATTTTCACCCTTATTCTTTTTAATTCTTCAACCCCTTCAATGCTTACCAAGACATCATTACTAACACCTTGTTATGATTGTTTCAGTGTTAGCTCAACCTTAGTCGGCATTATTCCTGTATTCTTATTCATCTCCAATCATACCTAAGGACTGCTATTTCTAACTATGAAGTGTCCTTAGGTAGATCCCTCCAGTTCTGGTTGGATCATAAGACTAATACCTAACCTAACCACCTTATGACTTCAGAATCATCGTGAGTTAATAGGTTGTTGGGTAGAAGATCATAACCATAAAACCTTGATTGAAAATCATTCAAAGTGTTTGATAACATTTGACACTTCAAAAGCTTTAATCATTTAGAAAAACTCCCCTTTCACACGTGCATCGATAACCGAAAGTGTTTTGCACATGTGGGTAGGAGTATAAAGCACTTTTCACTCTTTAGTCTTTAGATCACGTATTATTTTCTAGATCACATTTTAATTACATTTCTCACCTTATTTTAAATACTAATTTACTTAGTTTTTGAAATACCAGATGATTAAAATTTGTCTTGAAAATTATGTGGGTAGAAATATTATCAGCATGAATTCTATGGAACTTTTTCATCTTGCTCCCCCTTAATTTTATATATGTTTGACACCAAAAAATTGATACCAAGTTGTAAAATGAATATAAAATTAAAGGTGAGGGAGTGTCGAGCACACACTTTTGAAAGATTATGAAATGTCATTGAAGAATTCTTGAAAAATTATGCTCAGACACTACATCATCTTATAACATACAATTTATTGAGTAGTCATTATTATTAACGATTTGTTATTAAGATTAGTGCAAATGTTTTGAATACCGAAAGAATTTAAGAAAAGTATCCAAAAGCATTAAAACATTTGTTTTTCGAACCCCCCCCCCCCTCAAACATTGACTCATTTTGGAAATGACACCAATTATAGAAGAATTGTCTTGCAAAACTTTATGAGGGATGTAGTGTTGAACACACAATTTTGAAAGATTATGAATCGTCAGTGAGAAATTCTTGAAAAATTGTGTTCAACTTTTTGAAAAACAGACATTAGAAGACTTCTCTTCTAACTGTAAGGGTAAGTGCAGTTATGCGTACACTATCCTTTTTCGTAAGCTCAAAACTTTGAATGTCTTAAAGGAACAACTCAAGACCGAGAAAAGTTGATTTTCTCATTGTTAGGATAAGTTATCTTTATAGATAAGCTTTCCTTTATTTGAAGTCCGGGTTATGTACTGATATTTGCACATAAGCCGTAAAGAAAAATTAGAAATGACATGTTTTGAAAGCAATTGAAACTTTTGCTCGAACTTTATTTACACGTCCGTGTTGATGTTAATCAACATTTCTAGGTACGTAAATGTTATCGATTTCAAGAGACATGTCGAGTAGACTCTTTTTGAAATTTTTTAATTTTTTCTGATTTTGTATTTTGCTTTTTGAAATTTTATATTTTTCTATTTTGTTTTATATAAATATTTACATGTTGTCCTCAGCATTGTTATGTGATGGTGGAATAGTAATTCTAACTCTTGTTATGATGTAGCTGTCTTGTCTGCTGGAGGAACAACTTTTGGAACCAGCTTTGAACTTGACTATTCATGCTGTGGTTTTGAATTGCGAGTTCTGAATTGTTATGATCAGAAGTCATTGCTTGTTCATCAGATCAGAATTCCTTGAAGCCATAGTTTCTGAGATATCAGTCTTTTCAGCAACCAAACTCTGAGTCATTCCTTTTTTGGATTGAAAGATGTACTTGCAGTTAAGTTAAGAGTACCTGCACTGACATCAAGAGTTTGTTCGCATTCATATTGGTTAGTGATATCTTCATTTAAACCATTTGTGGGTTCACTGTCAACCTTGGTTGTGCTAGATGTGAATATATTTCCAGTAGGAACCCATCACAGACCAACTGTCTTAAAAATTCTACCTGTTAATTTCCACCTAAGACAAGATCTATGAGTCTTTGTTTTCTCATGCACAACAGATTTCTTTTTGATTGAAAACCTATGTCCTATAGGAATCTGTCTTTCTGGTTTCTTTGCAACACTTATTTGCTCTATGGGTTTGTATATTTGTGTTGCCTTATAGGATTGTATCTTAGCACGTGAGTTGACTTCATTTAGGAATTTCGTTACACAAGCATCATGATTTGCATTAAAGACACATTTCTAACATGTCGAGCAAACAAAATGTTTGGAGTTAGAAAAATTTCTAGAATTCCTAGAGTGTTCTGCTATGGGCATAGTTTTTGTCATTATGAAACTACTCTTGGATGCAAGCCAATTACTAGATATTTGAGTATTTCTCCTAGGTTTAAGTTTGCTACCATTAGCTGTGCTTTGTTATCTAGCAGAAGCCATTATATTAGGTTAGGAATTCCTGCCTATTTTTTGTGTCTTTTTCTTAGCTTCTTCTAGATAGCGATTATGAACCATGTCATTAGAACTAAATCTTGGCATGTTCTTTGAGATATTCCTAGATGAGCCAGGTGAAATCATGTGATAAGGTTTTGCACAAGAAGATTCTTTTCCTTTAGGAAAATAATGTGTAGTGACTAGTTTTAACAAATCGTAATTCAAATCAACTTAGGGGGAAAACCGTGGTTTTGAAATTCTAGGTCGTTCAGACTTAAACACAGTCGGTTATCTAACAACTGATTGGTTTCTGTGTGGTTGTAAAACCGGTTTCCCCAAGATTGATGGTTTTGAAAACTTAGTATTCACACTATTTCCTGTTAATTTTCTTAACTCTTTTTTTAATGTTGCAATTGCAAATCCTTTTTCCTGAAGTTGAGCTTTGAACTCAGCTTTTTGAGCAATTAAAGAAGTTGTGTGTTCTATAGTCGTAGCTCTCGTTGTCTTGATAGAATCAAACAGTTCTTTGTAATGCCTTTTCAAAGTCTTATTTTCCTTAAGTAATTTAGCCACTTTATGTTCTAGTTCGATGTTTATTGTTTCAATTATATCTATGTCATGTTTAACCTTGACTTCATTAATTTTTACTTTTGAAAATTGACCATGTTGCCCTTCTTTTAAAGCTTGATTTTGATATTTAAGTTCAAGATTAACACAATGTGCTTCCATTCTTAAAAAATCTTTTTGAAATTGGGCAACGGTCTTTTTAAGACAAATATTTCAGACTCAAGAGATTGATTTAAGAGTTCAGTTGTCTGGTTATTAGTTAATTTAGCAGGAAAAAGGACATGTGTCATGACATTGTTAAGCATTCTGGTCAACTTCTCTTTCATTATTGAATTCAAGTTGCTCATTATGCTGTTGTTTTGTAGCAAATACATTATGATCAGATGTCGTTTGTACCTCAACCATTGGCTCTTCATCATATATGGGTCTGATATATGTATCATCAGCATGTATATCATTCCTTAACTTGCTGCTTGTATATTGCTTTTCTGATTCTGTCCCACTACTTTCTGTGTCAACCAAACTAGCATCTAATGCTTTACTCGTATCAACCTTTCCCTCTGTTGTCTACATCTGTCTTTCATTTACCCTGGTGTCATACTCTCTTTTAAGAAGTGCTCTTTTATCAGTCGACTTTTTAACATATTCCATGTGTTGGATCAGTGTATCACTGAATTCTCAAATCTCGAGTTAAGTGTATTCTAGAAAGTACTTGCGTGTCATTACAACATATTCATCATCCAAATAAATCCGTGACTTAATGAACATCTAAAACTGTGTCTCGAGTACTTGAAAAGCAGCCATGGATCCAATCTCTTAAATTTTTTCTTTGTCAAGTTTCTTTTCTAGTTGATCCATGTTTAGGAACATTATGCCTGTGAAAGTCTCTACATCTTGACTAAAGAGTGTCACAAATGCATGTTTGAATCCACACTCGGTTCGAGTTCCTTTTAAGTCGTTGTTTGAAAGAAGCTTAAGGTGTGAATGAAGTTGTCGAAAAGATACCATGCAACTTTCTTTTGCTTTGTCTTGTATTTGTTGCATTTGTTGTTCTTCCAAATTCAAACACGACGATAAAGTATCTTTCGTTTCCATTTTTCTGTGAATTGTGAAGTGAAAATGATTTGTAGGATCTTAAGTAGGTAAAGTGATTGTTGTTGTGGATTGAGTATTGAAATCTAGTTTACGGGATTTTACAACTCTTGATTAAACCAAGAAAGCACGTGATTATTTCGCGGGATTTTACTAAATCAAGAAAAAACCATGAAAATAGAATTGTTGTTGATGAAATAGTTGATGTTGTTGAAGAACTTGAACTTTTGTTAATGATTGTTGAGCTAAAAGGATTAACGGTGAATTAACTTTGAGCTTGAAATGACAAACAGTTGGTTACATCACTAATAAGGACTAACAGTGCAATTAAAATCCAAATTAGATGACTAATGGTTGTTAAGAATTAAACAAAGGACAATGGTGAATGTTGTTTGAAGACCGAGGGCTAAGATTGAATTTGAATTGAACCTACCAACTAGATATCTAGCACTCTAATTGAAAAAACACTATACGTATGCATGATATAAAGGTACTACACGTATGCATGTATACTATATTAAGTCTTCTTCAACCTTTAGAAACGTAAACGTAGGGTTAAACTTGCGGTTTTGAATCGGGATGATTGAGTAAGAAACAAACACGTCACGATGATCGTTGAAGGACCGTAATTCTAATGGTAGTTGCTAAAAGTCCAGCGAATGACGGAGTCAAAACCCGAAAAACCCAAAACTAGTCGAAACTAGAACGTGTAACCTTTATACCTTGTCCTCTTTTAAATCACTAAACCGCTGCCCGATTATAATCAAACCGCTGCCTTAAAAAGATCCCAAATCGAGATCTTAAAGAAGGAGTAAACCGCTACCTTTGTTCACCAAACCGCTACCAGATTTTTAATTGGACAGAGTTTCATTTAGGGTAGGCCAAGATAAGTTCAAACCGCTACTATAACCTATTAAACCGCTGCTATAAAGCAAACCACTATGTAATAGAATAAGCAAACCGCCACTATTAGAAATAGTAAACCGTTGCTTAGATGTCTTGTCAAACCGCTATGTGTCACTTTCAACAAGTACACTTCTCTGTCTCTTTCTCACCTTTGTTTGTATGCTCAAATCAGTTAACAAACAAAAATGTGTACTATTTCTATCCAAACCGCTACAAAGAGAGGAAAACTAGAAAAATAAGCTTCTACAATACACAAAGAAGCTCTTGGATCACTAAATCCTTGGAGAATAAGCCGTGGTCTATAAGCTAAGACTTAATGAAAAAATTGAAATCCTATGGCTACCAAAAAAACAAACACGTAAGAGTCTAACAGACCACAAACATGAAATGAAGAACTAAAACCAATTTTGGTAACTGTTTTGAAAGTGAGTTATAACAGTTTTGATGTTTGAAAAAAACAAAATATTTAGCCCAATATATATCAAATGATGCCGTTGTCAAACATAAATGAAAGCCCAATTTTATGAATTCATTTACGTAGAAAAAAACTGGTACAAGCCCAAATCAACTCAATTATGAAGTCCAAAAGATTAAGCTATGATTATTGTAAAGAAAAAGAGATAAAACTTTTTATCAAATAATGACTAAAAAGAAGAAGAAAAGAAAAGAAAAGAAAAGCCGAATCTAGTAAGCTTATCCGATAAGCTCGAATAAGCTCACAAATAACTACAAGTTATCACTAAACCCACCTGAGGCTCGTGATACCAAATGTCGGTAACCCGTAATCACTTCACTTCACCATGGATTAATACAAGAAAATAGAAAGAAGATATGATAAGAATTGCAAAGAGAAGTTTAGAGAGAGAAAGTAAGAAAGAAGAAAGATGGTTGAATTGCACAAAGTGAACCAACACCCTTTTCCTTGGTGGAAAAGGGTTTATATACCTAGACCGTAAGGCTTACACGCCTATGGGATTTCTACGGGCCGGACAAGGAATTACTTGGGCTTTAGCCCATAACACGTGACCAATTTTTAGCCCATAACACGTGACCAATTAGCTTACATAAGCGAACCCATTTACCCTTTCTAGCAATATACAACAACATTTACATAATTAAAGATCGTGGGGACCTAATATCCATTAATGAACGAACTCATTGTTCGACTTATAATTTTTGAGGGCTAAACAAACCAAACAACCTATACATCTTGAACAAAAGATCATGTAACACCCCCATTTTTAGATTGCGCAGCGGAAATTACAACCGGGTGTTACTAAATAGCACAATACACCAAGATAATAGAAAACAAACAATATGAGACGTTTCACAAACATGTGTTCCATTATTTAATCAGAGAAAATGTGTTTAGGTCCCCACATGAATCGTAACCACAACCATTACAATTATTTTTGAGAACAAGACAAATGTTTCAAATTAAAGACATTGTTTTTAAAACACATTAAGACATTGTTTTTGAAAGACAATGAACACATAAGTAGTCTTTCACCAAATCATCACATGCACAACACCTCCACGCCATCGTTGCCTTCATCCTTGGTGTACCTGGATGAAATTAAAAAACATGGTTTAAAATGTCAACAAATATGTTGCAGTGAAAATTCCATAGAGTTTTAAAATAATCAATAAAGTAATAACTGTTGAATCAAATTAATAGTCTTTCGAGAAAAACAATTGCAAACGAATGCAATGTATAACATCTCTTTTCTTTCACGTAATAAGCTCATGACACCGAACGTAAACAATACATATATCCTTTCATATGTCAGTTGGCCCCAGAACAAGGTATTATTGTCATATACCTACTACTTATTAATACAAAACGTCCCGTTTTTGTTTTGCAGGGTCTGGTTCACAAGGGATTCAGGACCCCGGACGGGAGTTCGTAAAACCCAATAGATCTAATTTAATGCATTAGGCATTCACCTTGTAAGGTAACTAACGGTTCATGAAATAAGGGGACTTCGACAATACTACTAATGCCACGGAAACTTCTTTATAATTGGGTCCAGCATACCCATATAATCATTTATGTGTTCGATTTTTATAAAATATAAACATGTATCCCCTTTTGCGGGATTATAATAACAATCAAAAAATATCCAAATGGCAGAGAGGCATATGAACTCACTTAAGCTATAAAGAATCCAAATCATCAAATCACCAAGCCGCAAATACTTCACGTCTCACCGCGGGGACCCTATATTAATTACATATATATATACCGGTTACGTGACTAAAAGTAAAATAATTCATATAACGCATACTTGTATATATATTTATATAACTATTATACAATCATATACTACAATCTCCAAGTGCGACGCAAAATATTTTCTTCGACGCACCAACAATCGTTCAACATTTACCACTAAGTTTCTATTTTTAGAAAGTTACCGAAAGTAAGGATAATATAAATACGGAACTTATTATTCTCTTATTATTTAACTAACATTACGAAAATCCCTTTTTGCTCATATTATAATTCCATATCTCAAAAAAGTATTATGCAAGTTTGACTTTCAAAAGTCAAACTTCGTAGTTGACTTTTACACCAAAAATTACCAAACTTCATTTAGCCGTAAAATCTTCGTTATTAAGAGTTACAAGACCCATTTTATATCAAAACGAACCTAAGAACATCCTTTATCATTTTCCAGAGCCTAAAATAAATTTCAAAAATTTCTTGACATGCTACGAGGCGGTTAAACTTTCTGGTCGAATCTTACGTACATAAAACCCTATTATTTTCTTTCAAATAAAATACCTAGTACCTAAGTGTTTTTGTTTCGTTATAATCTTGCCGTCATAAAGGACGGCGTTTCACCACATTTCGGTATTAATATTTTTATTCCGTCCCACCAAATTGTTTTAAATCATTTAATAAAATATTAAATCACGTAAACCTTAATTCTTGACTCGCTTTTTACAAAAAACACTGGGGGGAAAAAGCCAATAAAATACATAAGAAAATAAACTAATCATGTCTCGAGAGCAACAATATTAAATTTTTCTAAACTTTCTCGAAACGCCTAATAATAATTATAAAACAAAAATAGAAAACTCAATCACGGTGCGTGTAATTTTCCAATATATGGATATTTTCACCAAAAAACTTATATAGCATAAACGACTAAAATCAATTACGTAGTAAAATAATTATCATAGTTCGGGCTAAACATTGACCTAAAACTCGGGTTGTTACATTCTCCCCTCCTTTAAGGAGTGTCGTCCCGATGCTCAGCTCGGCTTATCCGCTCTTCCTCGCTTCATTATTATTGTAAGACGATGATACGGTACTTATTCTTAAATCTGATCTTACGTTCCAAATGTAAAATTCTGGGGACCTATTGTCAATTCCAAACAAACCTTTATACGGATAGGTATCTGACTTCGATTAAGTTGCTTGACTTCTCGATCAACAATTTCCACTGGCTTTTCAATCATGTGCAAGTTATCATCAAGTTGAATCTCATCCATCGAAGCGACAATGTCACCTTCCGTTACGCATTTCTTGAGATTCAAAACATAAAAAGTACTATGAATCCCTTTTAACTCTTCAGGTAGTTCCAACATTATAAGGCACACTTGACCTCAACTCTAGCTTAGAAATCTTGAATCGGCCCCAAATGTAACCATGGACTCCAACTTTCGCCGCTTTCAAAACAAACAACCCCCTTTCTCCACGGCGACGATACCTTGGAGCATGTAACCATATCACCCCAACTTAAAATTCCCAACGGCTTAGGATCTTCATCCGCTCGTAAGTTTTCTAGGCGACTACCGGGCACAGTTAACAAGCGGTTCTTAATCTGGACAATCTTCTCGGTCGTTTCATGAATCATTTCTTTTTTTTTTTTTTTTTTTTTTTATGGACCGGTGAGTTGGCTATCTCCAACCTCACTCCAGCAGATAGGTGATCTACATTTCCGTCCATACAAAGCCTCATATGGTGCAACCTTAATACTCGTGTGATAACTATTGTTGTATGAGAACTCGAACCATGGCATAATGGACGGATCCTAACTATTTCCAAAAGCATTCACGCATGCAAGTAACATATCTTCTAGCGTTTTGTATAGTCCTTTCACTTTGACCCATCCGTTTTGGAGGGTGGTAAAGCGGTACTCATATCTAATTCGTCCCTAAACACTTTTTTTTTGAAGCGATTTACCAGAATCAAGTACGTTTTAATAAAAATGGTTGTCTCGATCCGAAATGATCAAAATAGGAACACCATGTCTACACACAACTTCCTTCAAGTAAAGTTGCATGAGCTTCTACATAGTATCAGTCTTCTTCGTTGGTAGGAAATGAGCTGATTTGGTCAGTCGATCGACAATGACCCAAATCGTATCATTCCTACTCGACGTTCTAGGTAGTCCACTAACAAAATCCATAGTGATCATTTCCCACTACCAAACAGGAATCTCAGGTTGTTTCAGTAACCCAGACGGTTTCTGATGCTCAGCTTTAACCTTCACACAAGTCAGACACTTGCTAACATACGTGGTAATAACGGCTTTCATATTCGGCCACGAATACAACAACTTCAGATCTTGATACATCTTTTTCGATCCCGGATGGATAGAATACTTGGACTTATGCGACTCGTGCATAATCAAATCCCTCAATCTACCGAATCGCGGCAACCAAACATGATTTTCAAAACAACGCGTTCCACTGGGGAAAAACTTGAATATTTGCTTAATCAATCTCCCCAAATTTTTGGCCTTTACGTTCTTCTTCTTCATCACTTCCTTCTGAGCTTCAAGGATTTACTTAGGTAGATCATTGTGAACAATCATCATCAAAGCTTGAACACGCAATGGCTTAATCCTTTCCTTCCGACTTAAGGCATCAGCCACTACATTCGCTTTTCCAGGATGATACCGAATCTCAGAATCATAATCACTTAACAACTCAATCCAGCGATGTTGTCTCATGTTAAGCTCTTTCTGGTTCAGAATATATTGTAGGCTTTTATGATCGAGGAAAACCACACAGTTCGTTCCATACAAATAATGTCTCCATAACCTAAAGGCAAAAACAACGGCTCCCAACTCCAAATCATGAGTAGTGTAATTCTCTTCGCGAGTCTTCAATTGTCGGGAAGCATACGCTATCACCTTTTCTCGTTGCATCAACACGGCTCTATAACCCTTAAGTGACACATCGTAATAAACCATGAAATCTTCCGTTCCTTCGGGCAATGCTAAGATTGATGCACTACACAGCGTTTGTTTCAGCAATTGGAATGCTTCGTCTTCTTCCTTATCCCATTTGTACTTCTTATCTTTCTGAGTCAATTTGGTGAGTGGCTTAGAAATTAAATAAAAACCTTCAATAAAACTCTGATAGTATCCAGCCAATCCTAAAAATTGTCTCACTTTAGTTGGCATCGTCGGTGCATCCCAATTCCTAATGGCTTTGATCTTTGCAGGATCAACATGAACACCATTACGATCAATCACGTGACCAAGCAATTGTACCGAATCCAACCAAAAGTCACACTGAGAAAACTTAGCGTACAATCTATCCTTCTTAAGCAACTCCAAAATAATCTTCAAATTCTTTCCATGATCTTCTTTGTCCTTGGAATAAACCAAAATATCATCGATGAACATAATGACGAACTTATCAAGATATGGCTTGCATACTCGGTTCATCAAGTCCATAAACACAGCAGGCGCATTGTTCAATCTAAACGGCATCACTTGAAACTCAAAGTGACCATACCGAGTTCTAAATGCAGTAATTAGAATGTCCTCTTCTTTAATGCGAAGCTGGTGATATCCTGATAGCATATCGATCTTAGAATACACGCTCGAACCTTGAAGTTGATCAAATAAATCGTCGATTCTCGAGAGAGGATAACAATTCTTGACAGTCAACTTGTTCAATTTGCGGTAATCAATACACATTTGAAAAGACCCATCTTTCTTTTTCATGAACAACACTGGTGCTCCCATGGTGATGAACTCAGACGAATAAATCCTTTCTCTAACAGCTCTCGCAATTGCTCTGACAACTCCTTCATCTCAGATGGTGCCAAACGATACGGTGCACGTATAATAGGTGCAGCCCCCGGTACCAAATCAATTCGAAATTCTACTTGCCTCGGTGGTGGTAGTCTGACAAATCATCAGGAAACACCTCAGGAAAGTCACGAATCATAGGCACTTCTTCCAGTCATTTCTCCTTCGATTTCTTCTCAGTCACATGTGCCAAAAACAAATGATAACCTCGTTCAATATACTTACGGGCTTTAATACAAGATATGACCTTTAGTCGAGACATACCTTTATCACTTTCGACTGTCAACATCTTGTTCTCGTAAGCTATACGAACAACCTTCTCACCACAAACGATAATGGCATCGTGCTCGACAAGCCAATCCATACCAATTATAACATCAAATGTACCAAGATCAATTGGCAAGATATCGATTTCAAAAAGATGGTTCACTAAATTCAATGTGCAACCTTTTAAGACAGTGTTCGTACTAGCTATCCTTCCATCAGCTAACTTTACCTCGTAACTGATATATATTTTAACCAGATCTATATCAAGCATGGAACTAAATCTAGTGTTCACAAAACTCCTATCGGAACCCCAATTAAATTAAACTGTAGCATATCGGTTATTGAGTAAAAATGTACCCGTAACTACATTCGGACCTTGCGGTTTAACATCCTTAATCGCATAAGCTTGGCTATAAACTTCTTCAGCTTCCTCTTGCTTAACCTTCTTTGGGCATCGGTTCCTCGTATGACCTTGCTTACCACAATCATAACAAGTCTAGATGGACTGAGCCTTTGCACCCATGGTAACATTATTTTCCTTGCAAAACCTCGCTTTGTGCCCAATCTTTCCACCTTGTAACACTTGATCGTACATTGACCAACATGGCGAGTAAAACAACATTCATACACATGAAGTGATCCAGAAGACACCTTTCCCTCATTCAGAGCAGTAGTCATAGCTCGCGCGTTCCCTTGCATTTGATTATTCACGAAGATTGGCATGAGTTATCCTTGTGGTTGCTCTAACCACTACCGTTCCCACTTTGAAAGTTCTCCCACTTTCTCTTATTCCCTTCAAGAATCCTTTCATTCTAAGCTTGCAACTTTTGTTCCATCAACTTATGTGCCATACACACAGCTTTATTCAAATTGGTAGACTTAGAAGAAGTAACTTCACCCTTGATGGTATCAGACAATCCTCGGATGTAAGCCTCAAATTTCACACTTTCCGACTCAACCATTATAGGACACATCAAAGCTAACTCTTTAAATGTTTGAGTATAAGCCACCATGTTATACTCCTCGACCTTCAGGTTCCACAACTCGTTTTCCATTCTGTGCAGTTCTTCTGCAAGACAAAACTCTGGTGTCATCAATTTCTTCATCTCAGTCCACCCTAGTTCTTTCTTCAACTTCTTACACTCAGCTCTTTCTAAAGCATTACCAAGCTTTCTAACCAGATTCTCCATTGCAGCCGTTCCTTCTTCCACGCTGGATCGCACTTCATTAACCAAATCCAAAATCAGCTTACCATAATACTTATCCTTTGCTTTCCCCTTCTTCTCGACCAATGCATGCGCCGTATCGCGATCACACAGTCGTCTTGAAAGAGAAGCAATCCGACTAAAAAGAGAGTTAATGTCCCTTCTCATGAAGCCAAGCACTAAACTATCACCATCCTCTCAAAGGAAAGTGGCAGTAGATGACTCACCTACCTCATGGATACTAGCAGAAACAGTCTCATCCTCGGGCTCAACCGTGTCCTCAACCTTAATCACATCTTCAGGCTTTGAATCAGAAGCCGGTGGCGACGGGTTAAGAGGATCCGTCTCTTTGTAAGGAAACATCAACTCTGGCTTATTCTCATCTTCTTCGTCATCTATATCCATATATTCTTCTTCTTAAGGTTCTTCTTCTTCCTTAAATTCTTCCTTTTTTGGGTCCTCGTCTTCATCCACTAAGACAGGCTCAGGATTAACAGGAACATCATCGGGTTGATTCGGCTTAACTACGGGTAAATCATTCACATGACCAGGAGGAATTATGTTTGCCATGATAATCTAGAAAAAAAATCATATAATACTTATCCAATAGTGTTCCAATAAGAATACTATTATCCAAAATAACAGTTTGTAAGTGCGCAACAAACAAAAAATTACAATTTGCGGTATTCTCGCTCAATATATATCTCAAATATACTCCAAACATATGTAATAATAATTATTATATAATCACATAACAATCTATGTATACAACACATGCATAAATATATCAATACATAACAATTTATGCATACGACACATGCATAAACATTCCTTCTCTTTCTATATGTAACCAATGGAAACAAGGAGTCTTGGCGTGCGTGTAGAAGCATTATAGTTTAGGTTTTCAAAAACTCGACCTAGTTCTCTATAACCTTAGGGTCTTGATACCATTATATAACACCCCCATTTTTTGATTGCGTAGCGGAAATTACAATCGGGTGTTACTAAATAACACAATACACCAAGATAATAGAAAACGACCAAAATGAGACGTTTCACAAACATGTGTTCCATTATTTAATCACAGAAAATGCGTTTAGGTCCCCACAGGAATCGTAACCATAACCATTACAATATTTGAAAGACAAATGTTTCAAAGTAAAGACATTGTTTTTAAAACACATTAAGACATTGTTTTTGAAAGACAAGGAACACATAAGTAGTCTTTCACCAAATCATCACACGCACGATACCTCCACGCCATCGTTGCCTTCATCTGTTAGCCTCAATTTTATTGAGTCAATAAAGGAAGCTCGTTCCCGTGTTCAAGACCTCACTTCGGGGGAGATTGTTAGCCTCAATTTATTGAGTCGAACAAGGAAGTTCGGTCACTCTACGATGGAGCTTCGGTCTTTAATTAGTTAATGTTGTAATAGGATAATATCGGGAATCGGGCTCGATAGATAATCTAATATTGTATATGTTTTGGGTTTAATCCCAAGCAAAACCCGATCCCGGGTCCTAGTTAAATATCCCGCGCGTCACTTTTAAGTGTCGGGGTATATAAGGAACTTTTCCACTTGGAAAAGTAAGTTGTTCAAAATATCTAAAAATATCTTTTCCTTTTCTCTCTCAATTCTCTCTCTAGTTTCTCTCTCTAGAACAACTCTTTCTTTCCTTTCCCATTTCTAGTTCTGAATTCGTGATCGATTGTATGAAAAGTGAAGTGTTATCGGGTGCCTACAATTGGCCATCAGAGTTACGTGTGGATTACGTGTGGTTCAAACCAAGATTAAATTTCGGGGTCAAAAAGAAGTCAAAAGAAAATAATCAAACCCGAATAATTTGTTGCTTAGATGTGTGAATGTTTATGTTATTAAGCAAGATCTAAGGCATAAAGTGTAGCTAATTTGTGCAAGAGAGAAAATCAAGTTAAAAGGTCAAAAAGGGTGATTATAAGGCGATTTTTGGTGAAAAAAAATCGTATTTTTCTAGGTTGCGTTTTGACAAACTGGAAAAGTTCTTGTTGCGTTTTGACTTTTTCTTGTTGCGTTTTGATTTTTTCTTGTTGCGTTTTGATTTTCTTCTTGTTGCGTTTTGATTTTCTTCTTGTTGCGTTTTGATTTTTTTTTGGTTGCGTTTTGATTTTTTTATTAAACAGGTTCAAAACGCAATTATTGGGTTTTGGTTAGAAGGAATTTTTAAATAATAAAAATAATCAAACCCCTATTTTGAAAATTTTTTTATTGTTGCGTTTTGGATATTTTTGAATATTATATTGACTGCGTTTTGAGCATTGCGTTTTGACCAAATCTCAAGCTGCGTTTTGATAAAATTCATTGCGTTTTGATTCAAAAGTCACTGCGTTTTGATAAAGATCGTTGCGTTTTGCTTAAATTTCATTGCGTTTTGACCAAATCTCAACCACTGCGTTTTGGTGTCATTGCGTTTTGGTGTCACTGCGTTTTGGTTAAAGATAGCACTGCGTTTTGTCTAGAAATCTTGTGTGAAGAAAAGGGTTTCAGTAAAACAGCCATAACTTTTGATCCGTAAGTCCGTTTCAGGCCCGTGACCTCTCAAATCGAAGAGAAAAACGAGACGGATTACGCTGTAACCGCCCAAAACCCTCGTTTACTATGAGTTATTGACATTTTTCATTTTTTTTGGAATTTGTGTTAGACTTGTTTTTGTTCTAGCTCACGGCCCATCTGTATTTTTAGGCCCGTTTCAGTTTGGTGAGCCTATTTAAACAAACAGCTTTAACCCTAGCCAGAAAATTATCTGTTTTTAGACAATTAAATCATTGGCCGCTGATTCCGAATCAAATCATTCACGGTTTTCTATTGATTTTGTAAAATCCCGTTAATTCATTTATCGGTTTTAATCATAGACGTGTAAAATCCCGTGAACGTGAATTGCATACAACCACAACCTCAATCACATCATATCCACTTAAGATCCAACAAAATCTTTCACACTTCATATTTCATACCTATTCATTCATCATGTCTACTCCAGTTAACACATCCTCAACAGATAGCCAAATGCACAACAATATCATGGCAGCTGGTTCAAAAGATCGTCCACCTATGCTTGGACCAGGAAGATATTCTCAGTGGCCGATAAAATGGGAACAAAGGTTACTTCATCTTCGGGTTTAGTGTTAGAGGAACCATAGATACAGAAACTGCAGATGCAAGCAAAGAATTTAAAAGAAAACTCCTTGAACAAATTGAATGCACTTAAATCAACCACTCAACTTCTCGA
>BQNB010102589.1:0-24209 GCA_026074375.1 Tanacetum coccineum | reverse complement strand
AAATATCCCGCGCGTCATTTAACGCGACGGGGTATATATGCTTTTTCTTCTTTAGAAAAAGTAAGTTGTTCATTTCTAAAATAATTCATTTCTCTTTTCTCTCTCATCTCTCTCTCTAAACCCTCTCTCTAGAACAACTCTTTCTTTCTCATTTCTAGTTCCAATTTCGTGTTTGATTCTATGTTATGAAGTGATTACGGGATCTTACACCTTTGATCAGTTTCCTTTTTCACATTGTTCACCACTGGTTTTTGTACCATCTTTTTATCATAAAAATCACAGTCTCTAATTAGGTGGTTAAAACTCCCACACACAAAACAAGCTTTCTTTGTAAACTGAAGTCCAATTCCTAATTTCCGAGTTTTCATATTATTCCAGTTTGTTTTGTTATTCCTAGGAGTTTGACTAACTTTCCAAGGTTGGTTAACTTGCTCAGGTTTATGTTGAACATTATTAGATTTTAGTACCATTACCTCAGACTCATCCTCATCACAATCAGAAACCCATTCTTCAATTATTGAGGCATCAGAAGTGTTCTTAGAGGAATTTTCACAGACACTCTTATTGGCCTTAAATCCATAGCCCTCAAACTCAGGCTGTTGAAACTCCTCAAGACCAGATTTGGATAAATCAACAGTTGGGGGTACAAATAAGCCTGTAGGTGGAGGTGCAATAGCATTATAGCTTTCAAACCCTACACGTTTTCTACTCTTATCAGTTATTTGACTCTCTATCAATTTATCTAAGCTCTTAGAAGCATTTTCAAAATTGTCAATTTTAATCTGATTGCTCTCTTTTTCTTTCTTAAGTTTTTTTATCTGTATATTAAGAGGCCTAATTTATGAGTCTTTAAATGAGGCATCTCTTTTTAGAACAGCAATTTGGTCACAGAACATAACCTCATTCTTCTTGTAGAAGACAAGTTGTTCTTCTACAGAAGCTAGACCTCTTTTATAGGTAGCTAGATCAAACTCAGATTTATTAAACTCTATTCTTAAATTATCATACTAAGTTTTAAGAGTTTCAAAGGATTTAAGACAAGTGTTAGAACAAGTTTTGTTATTATTTACCTCTGAGTTTGAGAAAGTCATAAGAGCCATGTTGGTAGGGACTTCCTCATCTCTCATAAAGCTCCAATCAAAACCAGCCCCATCAATAGCTATCATAGCTTTGGAATAAGATTCTTGTACATTCACAGTTCTTTTTTAGCTGTCTTGATTCCTAGTCATGCTGTCTTGGTTTTTAGGACCTCTGTATTCCCTTGCAAAATGTCCTATCTTAGGACAATTGAAACATTCTACCTTAGACTTGTCATAACCAGCTGTATCACTTCTATTGATAGTGATCTTCTTACCAGTCCTCTGGTAATATCTTCTTGCTCTCATACTCAATAATGCTAACTGCCACTTTAAATCCATTTCTTCAAGGTCATCTTCATGCATTTGTTCAAGGTCTTCATGCATAAGTTGAGACCCATTTGGATGATTGGCCAGCAACGCATAGACAGTTGCATCACTTAAGTTAGCAATATGATCATTAGTACTAGCAGTACTAACTGGTGTGCTGACAGTACTAACTTGAATATTAGCAGTATCAACTTCATTAGTACTGTCAGGAGATGATACAAAGGCCATATTCTGAGAGCCTGAGCTTGAGCTTGCGGTTACGATTCTTTTGACCTCTTGTTCAACAATCTTGAAATTGTTTTAGAGATCATCAAAGCTTATTGTATCAAGATCTAGTTTATTCCTCCAGACCACAACATGAGTGTTCCATTCAGAAGGCAGACTTCTCAAGAATTTTAAATTGAGATCTTCTGGAGAGATGTTTTCACCCAGGATGGCTAACTGGCTAACAATTTTATGATGCCTGTTAAAGATAGAGTCAAGTGACTCTGTGCTTGGCGCATTGAAGTTCTCATACATCTGCTTCACAAGTGTCTTTTGTGTCTACTTTGTGGCATCATTACCACCAAATCTTGCATGTATTATGGCAAACAAGGTCTTACCATCCTTGTATTGACTGAATGTCAATAGGTGTTCATTGGGAAGAGCCATCAACAACATGCTTCTTGCTTTTACATCATTCTTCTTCTAGGCCTTCTCTTTAGTGGTAACAAGACCGAGTATTCTTGAAGTAGAAGTACCATCTGCATTTGTTGTTATTCAAGCTACAAGATTGAAAGAATTGCCATTTTCTATGACATCCCATAAAGCATAATCCTGAACTTGAAAGTATTGCTCTATTCTTAACTTCCACATCTCATAGTCACCCTGTTTTAGAAGGGGCAACTTTGCAACAACATTGTTTTGGGCAGTGTCTAGATCCATCTCTTTGTGTGAATAAAGAGTTCTTGTTTGTTATTTCTTAATCAAGGTTTTAGAACACAAGCTCTGATACCACTTGTTGATCCCTTTTGAACAGATCTTTGAATAGCTTGTTAAAGCTTTAGTTATCTTAGATAGATCTAAAACAACTATGATAGAAACCTTAAAGAATATATAAAGATTATGCGAAATCTAATCTTTATACACCAGAAGAACAATAAAGCAATATAACAGTAACACAAGATCTTTCTCTCAACTCACAATATATTGAATGATTCACAAAACAACTATATGCTTTGTCTAACAGTTATGATTTTTCTATATCAAAACTCATATCTCTAACTATGCCGTACGGTTCCTTTTATACACCAAGGAAACCCTAATGAGCTTACAAAACGCGTCAAGTGATCATGCATATCTATTCCTAATATAACTCATGCATATCACTTTAGCAGTACTAACTATAATAAGACTAACAACACTAACAATTAACTATAGTAACAAAATATACTGGCAGTACTATGATGTATTGGCAATACTAACTATTAAACTAGCAGCACTAACACTTAGATTTTTTCTAAGTTCTTCAACAACAGTATAATCTTGAACCAGCAGTATTAACTTCCAAAACTAACAGCATTAAGTTGAATCAACAACACTATGTTGTAGAAGTCCATAATTCCCAACATTTGTCATAGTAATGGTCGAGATAAGTGTATTTGTTTCTTGATTTCTATTTAACAACATTTTACTTCCCTCTCACCTGATGATTAGCCGCTGGTTTTGACGCGAATGAGGAATCATATGAACATGCATGTCTATTTCGTCGTTACGGCCATGTATGCATGTCTTGTACCTTGTTGGTTAAATTTGAATGGGGATGTGATCGAACACACATGTCTATTTCGTCATTACGGCTATGTATGTGTACTTCAGCTGCCTTGTTGGAGTGGTACTTCTGGTGAAAGATTGTAGAATGATCAACCATACGCCTTTACATACAAAAAACCATATTTACCTTTATAAACTTGTTACTCCTTGGCTTTAGTGGTGGAGATGTGTATCCTTGCCAAGCTTATGATAGAATACTCGTCACGACCGAGCAATTGAGCGAATTAGTTACATGTTACCACATAGATTAGTTGAGTGATTTGAGTGTTTTCATCTTCCTATTTCGTGAGGTGTTTGGTTGTGTACTTGTAATAGATCAAATAAATGCTTTAACGGAAAATATCCTTAGGGATACATTTTTTATAAACTTCTAAAGGCTACTTGAGGACAAGTAGGATTCAAGTGGGGGGATATTTGATGACATCAAATAACGTCTATTTTATAGCATCATTTATCCCATGTAATTAACCCATTTTATATAATTATTGCAAAGAATTGTTACTTAATCATTTGTATTTGAGAATTGCAGTAATTATGGAGTACTTGGTGAAGTTATGCTAAAAGGCATGCATTTTAGAGCATAAACGAAGAGTTCGAGAAAGTCTACTGATCTGACAGAAAATACGTCGTATTATTCTAGACCTATACGACGTATCCAAAACTTTAACGAATCAAAGGACCATTGCCCTGACCTTGAAGAATACGCCGTATCAACATCAAGGTCTGCCGTATATAATACTGCCTAATGAAGAAGAAGTAACTTGTTTTACATCAATACGCCGTATCTATCAAGAAGATACGACGTATCTATGCCTATACTTCACAAGAAACCACGAAGACATAAAGGCTAATACGCCGTACCCAAGATATACAAAACACCATACCAGAGTAGCCCAATACACCGTACCCAAGGACCCCAATACAGCGTACCCAAGAGATCTCATACGCCCGAACCTAATAAGTCTGATACACCTGTATAGAGGAGGTTCATTCGCCATATCCAGGAGGTCCGATAACCGTATCCATATCAGCTCCCCCCCCCAAAGGAAAAAAAAAAAAAAATTCAGAATATTTTGATTCTAAAGCCCACGCTAAGTCATCCAATACGCCATATTGAGCCTCTCAATACGCCGTATCGAACCGACTTCCAAACCACTATATATAGACGACCCTAAACTCAGTTCTAGGTATGCAAGTGAATCCCTAAACTACCAAGTCGACCAAGAGACCAATAAAGGAGCCTAGAAGGTCAGAAAAGAGCCTCAAGATCATAGGAAAACTCTTGTAATCTTCGCGCAATCGAATACGCATTCGATTAAGGTTTCTTTATTTTAATAGTTCATATATCAAACCGTGTGTATTTTTACAATGACTATCGGCTGATACCTTTAGGTATCAGTCATGTTTATAAAGATCTAATGTTTGATTTGTTTATCTTGATTGGTTAATTTATCATTAATTGTTGTTTATGTTTATCAATTTATATTTTTTACGTGCTTAAGTATGCGACCTATCATTCAACTGGGTCTAGTCCTACACATTTAATGCGCTACAACTTTGGTGTTGTTTGGGCGTAGGCTAAGAGTCCGAGATAGCTCTCTATATTGCAATTTATATATCTAGACTCATAGAATAACAAATATTGACCTATATTTGCCTTTAGATTAACGAGCTTAGTTGAGCCATAAGGTGACCTTGGTATCAACGAGTACGTTCTTATTCCATTGGTAAGGACTCGGACAGTGGACTACTAGTATATAAATCGCCGTTAAGCAGTAAGTGGGTAAAGTCTCGATGAGCTAGGATTTAGTAAGAGCACTATTACTTAGATCCTAAGATAGATTATAATCAACATAAGGATGCTTTATGCGGATGCGTCTAATTGTGACAGAATTAGCGTGTCTAGGTCTTAGGAAGAAGTACCGCCTAAGTCTAGGAATGATATGCCCTCCGGGATAATACAATCATTGCACTAATAAACAAACCTGCATTTTATCAGATTATTTATGGTTGATACATTTTCCTTACATTAGTTCTCGACCGCTTCTCTATCATTTGTTTGTCTTCTTGTGTGTGTTTCTTGCTTTACTTGTCATCAAAACCTTAGGTTAGATACACAAAACCATGCCAGTCCCTCAGGCTGAAAACCCCCTTTTTGTATTAGTTTTAGGTTTAACTTAGATAACTAAAACACTGATAGAATTAGGATTAACGCTCTCGCTCTTAGTGATCGACACCCTACTTACCACAAAGCTACATCTGACTGGGTACACTGCCCGTTAAAGTGTTGTTTTTAGGTATAGTCGGCATAAAATAAATAATAAAACTTGATAATAAAATAACACCTACATGACGACACATCAATGATCAAAGTTGGCATATACTATAGTTTCTATTCCAGTCCCCTTAGGATACCATAATCCTAAGTGCGTATTGCCTTTAATGTATTGGACGACACATCAATGAGGCAGACACTAAACATGATATCAGGCCTACTTGCCGTTAGGTAGAGTAAACTATTTGTCATGCCTCGATACTTAGTACTATCTATCAACTCACATTCTTTGTCCTTCGTGAGTTTAGTATCCAAGGATATGGGGGTTTTCATTGGTTTAGAATCTTTTAAGCCAAATTTCTTAAGCATTTCTTTAATATATTTAGATTGATTAAAGAAGATACCGTCTTCCATTTGTTTTATTTAATCCAAGGAAGAAGTTAAGTTCACCCATCATGCTCATCTCGAACTCGTCATGCATGATTTTGGCAAATTCATCACACATGTCTTGACAAGTCCAACCGAATATAATGTTATCAACATATATTTGAACGATGATGAGATTTAAACTTTTCTTCTTAGTAAAAAGAGTGTTATCTACCATTCCCATTTTGTACTCATGTTTAATAAGAAAAGCTTATAATCTATCATACGAAGCTTTGGGTGCTTGTTTAAGACCATATAAAGCTTTCTTTAGTTTATAAACATGATCTGATTTTTTGAAGTCAATGAATCTTGGAGGTTGTGCCACGTATACCTCCTCATTGATAAAACCGTTCAGGAATGCACTTTTTACATCCATTTGGAATAGCTTAAAATCTAAAGCACAAGCATAAGCTAATAGTATTCTAATAGACTCAAGTCTAGCAACTGGGGCATAAGTTTCATTATAATCGATGCCCTCTTGTTGATTATAGCCTTGAGCAAGTAACCTAGCCTAATTCAAGAAACAACACCATTCTCGTCTAACTTATTTCTAAACACCCACTTAGTTCCTATGATTGTCATATTCTTAGGTTGTGGTACTAACTCCCAAACATTGTTTGCAATGAATTGATTTAATTCTTCTTGCATAGCAATTATCTAACTTTCATTCGTTAAGGCTTCATTCACATTCTTAGATTCTATAGTTGGTATAAAACAAAAGAAGTTACTTTGGTTTTGGGCTTGTCACCTAAGAGTTCTTTGGTTAAGGTTTCCTATGACATTTTTTAATGGATGGTTCCTAGATTCCTTAATATTGACTATTTTGTCAATTTCTAAATTTTCATCCTCAATGTCATTTTCTAAGTTTTTCTTTTTGATAACCTTAATTGCTTCTTCTTCATCTAAGTCACCACCCACCAAGGGTGATGTCTTAGTGGGTGGAGGAGTTTCATTAAACGTCACGTTGAGTGATTCTTTGATTTTCATGGTGTGTTTATTAAGGATGATGTAGGCTTTACTATTTTGGGAGTAACCTAAAAAGACACCTTCGTATGACTTTAGGTCAAACTTAGAGAGGTAGTCTTTGGTGTTTAAAAAGAAGCATTTTCTTCCAAACACCTTAAAGTAATCAAGAGTAGGTTTCTTACCTCTCAAGAGTTCATAAGGTGTTTTTCCTAAGATGGCTCTAATTAGGATTCGGTTGAGGATGTATTTTGAAGTATCTATGACGTTACACCAAAACTTTTATGGTAACAATTGTTCACTCAACATGGTTCTACTCATTTCTTGTAGTGTCCTATTTTACCTTTCTACCACGCCATTTGATTGTGGAGTGTGTGGAGCTGAGAAGTTATGTGTAATACCGTTGGCATTACAAAACTCTCCAAATTGCACTTCATTATCAAATTCTCTACCGTGTCCGTCCTAATTGACAATATTGAACATCCTAATTGATTTTGTATTTTCCTACTAAAAATTTCAATTGCTCGAAGGCCTCGGTTTTATTCTTAAGAAATCTTGTCCAAGTATACCTAGAGTAGTCATCTACTATGACTAAGGTGTAGAGGTATCCTCCGTAACTCCGTACGGCGGATAGACCGAAGAGATCCATATGAAGGAGTTCTAAGCATCTAGTCGTTAAGACTATATTCTTAGCTTTGTGAATGACATGAGCTTGTTTTCCAATTTTGCTAGCATCATAGAAGTGTTGATCAAACTTAAGCTTAGGTAAGTTTCTAACTAATTCCTTAGATGCTAACGATTGAATGAGATGCATATTAGCGTGACCTAATCTCCTATGCCACAACATGGAGTTTTCATCAATCGTTGTAAGACAAATTTTGTCTTTCAGCTTATTTCCTAATTTCATCACGTATAAGCCTTCTTCCTAATACCTCTATCTATAACCTTACCATCCTTAGTGATTTCACTATCATGTTCGAAGAAAGTTACTCTACATTTATTATCACATATTTATCCTACACTTAGCAAGTTAAATTTTAAGTTATCTACATGTTCTACATTATCTATACTAAAAGAGTCATTAGAAATCGTACCTTTGCCAATGATGTTACCGCGAAGATTACTAACAAAAATAACATTACCTCCGTTGTATGCCTTGTAGGTTGAGAAGAGCTTTCGGTTACCCATCATGTGTTTAGAGCATCCGCTATCCTTTATCCACTCATTGAGTTCCAAGTCGACTCCAAGGCGTATCTCATTTGATGCTTGAGCCACAAGACATGTTTTGTCTTTAGCCTTTTCATCATCTTCTTCACCGCTATCACTCTAAGAACCTCGGACAAATGCTCTTTGGTTCTTGTCTTTTAGTGGTTTTGGACATTCTTCAATAAGATGATTTGGATCACTGCATCTAAAACACTTCCTATCACTTTTGCCGTTCTTTTCATCTTGGTTTCTTTGGAACGTCTTTTTGTCGTTCCGTGGTTGTCTTACGAATCTACCTCTTCTCTTGAAGAACTTCTTGAAATCTCTATAAGTTCACAAGCTGTTAACAAGAGTCCTACGCATTATCCTTGTGATTCTGCCAGAACATTCAGAGTGATACTCTTTAGTATTCACAATGACGAATGGAAATCCTTCCAGTGTCATCATCAAACAGCACTGCGGTAGGTGACTTGCGAGATTCTATATGAATCAAACTTGTGTCAACTGGAAAGAAACGATGGTGCGATTCAATGTGAATCAAACTTGTTCCAGGAAATGAATTGACGGCTTAATCAGAAAGATAGTAACTATCTGATTCACTCTTACCGTGTTGTCTGCTTTGAGACGTTCCGGTAATGAGAACAAGCAAGCATGGTAAATCTAATACATCTGTGTTAGAAGATCCTACGCTTTGAGCTGGAAACCCTGTCAAGGAGATTCTTTGAATCTACCTGATCACAGGTACAATATTTATACTGTAAAACGGTCCTACGGAACCGGAGGTTAATCTAACCAAATCCGGACGAATGACAAAGCCATATTCGTCCACCCGCTTTATTGCTAACTGTTTTATTTCAAGATACATAAAGATGGAGATGGTGATGCCTCATTCCAGCTGGAGTCAGATTCATTACCACATGCTCATGCTCAAACTACAAAGACATACTATAAGCATCAAGATTCAAGAATCATGAAAGCTCAAGAATTAAAGACAAAGACTTCCGCACAAACTCTGATATACAACATCTTCCTTCAAAGATATTAAGTCTATCAAAGGAGATTGTTAGCAAGCCTTTAAGATGATGCAAGGTATGAGCATGTTGATCAAGACACAAGATCACAAGATGGCAAATACGATCAAGACCGAAGGATAAAGATTTAAAGATCTCGGACGCAAAGACGAAGTCAAAAGACAATGACAAAGGCTCAAGATCAAAGATCACAAACATGAAGGAACAAGCCTACAACAGGATAAAGACCAAGACAAAGACAAGAGCTTAACGACAAATACAATCTCATTGATCTCACGAAGGAGTGTCACAGTGAACTCACTTCGGGGGAGATTGTTAGCATCAAAATATTGAGTCAAACAAGGAAGTTCATTCATTATATTAGGTCTCGGTCATTTATTTAATTATATGTTGTAATAGGCTAGAAAGGCAGTCGGGCTCGTGATTTAAACTAATATTATATACGTTGCGGGCTAAAGCCCAAAACCCGAGCCGGCCCAACATTACTACACCTAGGCGTCACCCTAGGGTAGTGTGAAACTATATATACCCCTCTCTATCCCATGGAGAGGGTGTTGGTCTCATTTGTAACTTTGCAAGGTAATCAACCATCTTTATTTTCTTCCTACTTTCTTTCTCTAGTTTCTCTCTCTCTAAAATTCATTATTCCTTCTCTTTTTTTCTTGGTTTAAATATGAAGTGAAGGTGTATATTGGTTCCTACACAAACAATATAAAAAAAATAAGGGAAAGAACGATCAAACCAAGACACCAAGATTTATAGTGGTTCGGCTACGAAGGTCTTCTTCACCCTACTCCACTCCTCGAGTATCTGACTCAAGATTTCACTATGTTAACAAGCTCCCTTTAGGTGGAGAAAACCGTTTACACGTCGCTTACGTTGTTTTCCAACACTTAAGCGAAATCGTGGTCCTATTTTAGCTAGAACTTAGAACAATCTACCACTTTCATAAGCACTATAGAATCACAGATATAAACTATCGGATTTACACCACTATCCGACTTATACACAATCCACAAGATAATTAAAATTAGTAGTTTGAATCTTCGAGAAGAGCGGGAGGAATATCTAGTATATAACACTTCGTTTCTTTGCGAATACGAGTGTTGTTCTCTTGCACTTGATGAAGAAGGAAGAAGACAGAGGATGAGATTTGATCACTTGAAACAAGAATAAACTATGTTAGTGATCAAGATATTTAGGAGAGAAAGAAGGATTTAGACGAGGAGAAATGTGACTAAAAAAAATTCGTGCTAAGAGGTATGTTTTTCTGCTGAGAATAGTGTAGTATTTATAGCCAGAAAATCCCAACGGCCAGATGTGGCGGGGGTGGTTCGGACAAGTCCCATGTATATCTGGGGGATGCATAGCCACTAGGGCCGCCTAAGATGACATAGACTGACGCTCTGATTTTTGTCCTTTTGTGAGGAAGGTTTATCCTGGTGAGTTGTATTTAGTTTTTAGGGGAAAAACTGAATTCAAAATTTATGTTTTGAAATAAAACATTATTTTTATTTAACAAAACTATTTTATGTAATTTTGTAAAAATATAGTTTTGTAAAAATGTGATGGATTAAGAAAAAAATATTTTCTTGATCACTAATTAAGTTTAATGATTTGTTTATCCATACCTTAAGTGATTTATGTCGAAATGGAAGTTTACGATTAATAACATGTAAACATTTATTTTTATCGTGAATGTTTTTACATTTTGTCATCTTCAAAACGTAGAGGAGTCAAAAAATATAAATAACGTTTTTAAGCATTATTTGTATTAACAGATAGGTTAGGACTTGGTTCATCCATCTATCTTTTTATTCAATCGAGTTGTAAGGGAAGTCTTGTATTCGTTGGATCAAGCCTAGATCATTAAGGATCTAGTTGGGGTTTGGTAAACTTCCAAGGGTAAGTTCTTAGTATTCCTAGTTGATCTAAGTGATCCTAAAGGTTAATTCGAATCACGGGTTCTTTGGGGTGGATTTCGAGGGCGAAATACTGATAACATCAAATATTTAATACTTTTTAGTGATAAAATACCCCCTATATTACCTGCAAATGTTTCACTAATTCTCGAAAACGAGATATTTTCTATCATTTTATAGTTTTCAGGTGAAATGCAAGAAAATGACAAGAAACATGGGAAAAATGGCTTAAAGTATAATTATCTGAAGAATGTTACGGCGTAACACAAAAAATGGTTACACCGTAACATATATTAAGCAAGTACGAAGATCAAGGACAACTTTACGGCGTGTCACCATATCTAGTTAAGCCGTGAACATGTATTTGGAAGGAAATCTTGCCCAAGATAGAGTTACGACGTAACACCCCTTATGGTTATGCTGTAACCATGAAGATCCACAAATATGGAATGAAGATCACGTACGTATGGAAATTATTTGAAGGTTACGGCGCAACACAATATCTGGTTACGCCGCAACAATTGCTTATTTATGGAATGTCGTGTAAGAAGGTTACGGCGTAACACTTTTATCAGTTACGCCGTAACAGGTTCGATACTTATAAATAGAGGCCTCATTCAAGCTATTCCGACATCACTTCCTCCACAGCCAATTGGAGAGGCGACAAAGGCTTCCAACCTTTAAAGAATTCCACCTGGAGTCCAAGGGAGATCACACTTTATTTACTTTTTGTATTTAATCGTTCAAATATGAATACTGTAAGAATTATGAGCTTTCAATCTATGATTACTTCTATTTCTTGTTGTGTTTCTGTTACCATGAGCGGCTAAGCACTTAAAGTGCTAGCCTAGTTATGTAGTTACTATTGTTATGATGTTTGTTTCCTGTTAGATTATGGGTTCGTTAGATATTCCTTGACTATCGTGTAACCCTGAGTTTTGGTAGTATGGGTGGTTTGGACCTTGCTTGCCCCATTATTAGATTATCATGTCAATATGGGATCCATCGGGTACTAGGGAGGATCTATGACTCCATCCCTAGTGTAGAAACTGACCGGTCTCCGCACTTATCACTCAATATACTTAAAAAACACAGGAACTCTTTCAGAGGGGGTTAATAATATGTATAGGTTATTAGATAAGTTTTGGGAATAGTTAGGATTAATCACTGCAACCTGGATATCCTACCTCCTATACGATTTGGACTGAGTCAAAATCGCGGGAAGTATAAGATAGACTAAATATACCTATTCAAGTCTATCGACCTTAGAAACCACTAATGAAACCATAGTTTAATAGTGCATAGGAAAACATTTTTATAACAGTAGTAATGAAGTAACTAGGTTAGCACGTTTTTTCTCCTGATATCTCTAACTCTTTTAATTTTTAGTAATTAATTTTATTGTTATTTATTTCAAATTAATCCAAAAACCATTTTTAAAACGTGACATTTCAAATTAAAACTAATTACAACTTAGCTCTTGGGACGACCTCAGATTTACCATTCTATACTACCCACGATCGGGTTCTCTGCCCGTTAGTGCGTTGTCAGGTAGATCGAGTTTTATAAATTTAAAACTTGATAAATTAATATTTAAAATAAAATACGCATCAAATACTGTAGGTAGTAACTCTTTTTTGTCAGCGCTGATCTTTGTGCATATCGATAGAGTTAATTATAATATGGCTTATAGTCCACCATAAGGATTGTACTAATGTAGTATCGGAGTCGTAGATTTGCATCTGGACATACAAAAGGACTAAACCCCCCTTCCTGAACTAATATATATCATGGTGTCTTTCTCTTTCTCTATCTACTTATTGATTCTTTTCTAAGTAGATCATTACACCACTCGGCTCTTTCGAGACTTGAAGTTTTATAAACTTCGAAGAAGTCAAGAAAACCGTATTCCTACCTCTACGGTTCTACAATTTGTATCATAGTAGTTTACTCAAATTTTCAAGCGTTAAAGCCTTCCGAAAAGTCATTTTAAATTGAAAAATTCTTTTTTAAAAATTCAAAATCCTAACTCCGGTTTTTGAAAAAGTTGAGTAAAGATCTATGGCCCAAGAGAACTATGTTGAGGGGTGTTCTATGAAAAGACCACCTTTTCTAGAACCTAATGGGGTTTGCTTTTGAAAAGCCCGCTTTGAGACTTATGTTAAGTCCAAAGATATTGACTTTTGGCAAGTCATTCAAAATAGTGATTTCTACTTTGAAGTTGAAGATTTAAAAACAAAGGAGAAGAAAGAAACGCCATATGAACTTATTGAAGATAATCAAAATAAGAAGTTTGGTAAGAACAATGAAGCCAAGATGACTCTTTACAATGCTCTACCCCGAAAAGAGTATGAAAGAGCTTCATGTGTAAAACCGCCAAGAAGGTTTGACATACACTCATCATCACTCACCAAGGCAATTTACAAGTCAATAATTGTAAGATTGATATTCTCACTCAAGAATATGAGAAGTTTTCAATCTCAAATGAAGAAACTATTGATAGCAGCTTCACACGATTCAACGCTATTGTGACTAGTCTAAAATCTTTAGATCCGCACTACTCTAGCAAGAATCACGTAAGAACGTTTCTTCATGCTTTTCCATTAAAATGGAGAGCCAAAGTGACGGCCATTGAAGAAGCCAAAGACATGGCTACTCTTCCTCTTGACGAGCTAATTGGCAACCTAAGGTTTATGAAATGGTATTGGATAATTGATAACGCCTAAATTATACATGTTTTCGGCGGCGTTATTTGCATTTATTTGATCATTTCTCGTGAACTTTCGGTACTTAATCAAGTATATTTGCTATTATATGTTCTAGGTATGTGTCGTGGAAGAAAACGGAAGAATACACAAAGAATTAAATATTAAACGAAGAAATAACTCAAGTTAATGATCTCTCCACACCTGTTCACTGTTTTGGCCATAACTCGGTCATACAAACTCTGTTTTTGTTGATTTAAGTGGCCACGAAAAGAGAATTCAATTATCAAAAACCATGAAAAAGGCCAACTGCTGAATATGTAGAAAGTGCGGCGGTTTGGCTAAAGTGCGGCGCACTTTTGAGTCTGTGAGAAAACTAAAGGCAATTAAATGCTAAGTGCATTAAATCACTATGTGCGGCGCACAAATAAGTTTGTGAGGCGCACTTTTGCCCATTTTTAGCCTATAAATACAGCTCCTAATCACCTCATTCCATATCTCTTACACACAATTCCCTACTTTGTTTCTAACACTTATAATAGGTGTTTTTGGTGATCTTGGCTTGACAAACCAAGGAACCAAACACCCCTTCAAACCACCATCACCACCATCGACTACAACCACTCTCCACCATCAATATCCCTAGGTTTTAATCCATCAAGGAAGTTTTAGTGAAGTGTATTTTGAAACTATAAGCTACTGTGACAGAATTGTTCATAGTTTTTGGGTTTTGCTTTGAATATAATAAAGTGTTCTTGAGAAATTCTTATGAAATCATCAACATTTTCTCTTGAAGTTGGTATAAATCTTATTTATCTTTTAAATATGATCTTTACTAAATTCATGATGAATGTTATGTGTTTTGTTACTTTGATCATGGAGTAGTCATCTTGTGTTTGTTTGGGCGTGTGATCTTGGATATGGAGCGTTTGAATATGTGTTTATTGAATTGGTAAAATATATATTATACAAGAATATAGGCCCAAAGGGTTCTTTTATATATGTGTTTAATCATTCCACTTAATATATTGGTTATTGACTCGTCTTAAAATACACCTTTTAGTATTATATAAATATAATATATAATAAATATCTAATATAAATATATAAAAATAAATATATATAAGGGTAATCTCAAAGTTATCAATGATAAATATTCCGTGAGGCTTTTTAAAAGATATTTACTTTTATCCAAAGCAAAAACCCTAAAAAACCTTCCCGGGTCGTTTCCCGTCGAGGCGTGAATTTGAGAATCGAGAATCGGTTTGAGGGACAATGCTTGAATAATCACAAGTTGGATTGGGTTTCTATTTCTATAAAATAAGATTGAAAAACACGTAAAGGAAAACCTAAGACGAACAGCAAATTAAAGTAAAACTGAAAAACGATAACAGACGAAACCCGTTCTTTAAAAAACCAAATTCTACAAATTTAACCTTACGAAAGCAAAATTATTTTTTAACAATCCTAAATGATTAAAGAAAATTAAAAAAAAAGAATTATATTTTTTTTGATTTTTATTTTATTTAATATGAATTAAAAACTGATTTAATCTAAAAAATGCATAAAAATAGTAATCTTATTTTAAAAATTCTAAAAAATTCATGGAAAATACTTTGGACAGTTTAGTAACTAGGAAAAATAAAAAAACTGGAAAAATGCTAAATGAATAAGCTGGAAATAAGCCAATTATAGCTGAAAAGCTAAAAGGCCTAAAAAGGGTTAAATTCTAAATGTTGCAAGGGTATACCAGATAGCCCTGGTCTGGTGCAATGGTTAAAGCATTGGGGTGCTATGTGGGAGGTCTCGGGTTCGAGCCTTGCTCACCCTTGACTTCCCCTACACCCCAATGTTTTTATTTTTGAAAACTTTTTAAACAACTTTTTTAATAAACTGAAAATAAGCATTTTTGAAATTGAAAATTATTTTTGAAAAGCAATAATAAGCACAGAAATGAGCTTTTAACTGACAGAAGCTAAAAACTAGAAATCTTTCAAAATAACAAATTGTTTGAGCTAAAAAGCTCATATAAGCTCACAAAATGTTCTAAAAAGCCAAGATACATGCTAAACTAACCTAAATAAGCAGGTAGAACTAAAATATGCAAAATAAGATAATCAAAAATGCTTAAAAGAAAGATAAGCAGTTTTGAGCTTTTAACAAAGACATAAGCAAAAGGGCTTTTGCAGCCTCTAATAAGCTCACCAAATGAGCTTATTATACTACAAAAACTTAAAACAGGTTAAGACTGCCTTCCAACAAGCACAAATCACCAATCTAAACAGATTTAACCTAGATCCTAATGCTTAATTTTGCACTTGAAAACCTAACTTCTAAGAACTTAAAATTAGCATACTAAACTGCATAAGGCTTAAACACTTAAAAAGGAAATTCAAAAGAGACTAACCTAAAATAAATGCATCCTAATGCAGTAGAAAACAACTCAAATTATACATCCAAATCCTCTAATACATTATTTAACTAAATCACCAAATTAGAATATAAACCTTATGAAATAATGCGACTGAAAAAAACTTTGATGACAACTTCAAAACTTATCAAATACCTACACTAACATTATTAAAGCTTCCAATATCAATGATTTAGGACCAAAACTATTAGAGCAAAGCTTGAAGCAAATGCAGAATTGAAGGAGAGTGTGCTTGGAAAGGATCTTACTGTTGAAGATTATGCAAAAAGGATGGTAGAGTTGGTAAATCAAAGAAGAAAACACTTTGCAGAGGAAAGAGCTAGAGCAAAAAGGAATAAGCCTATGACTCAAACACAGCTCAGGAACTATATGTCAAACTTTCTAAAGAATCAAGGGACATGGAAGTTGACTCAATTGAAGAAGTTGAATTTTGAAGAAGTGAAAGCAGAATTTGAAAAATTGGTTAAGCAATTGGATACCTATGTCCCTATGAACTTTGAAGCAACAAAGGAAAGTTTGAAGAGATTTGGTGAAGAGCTTCAAACTAAAACTGCAAAGAAGCTAAAGTTTGATGATGAAGGTACTCAACCAACAGAGGAGAAGATTGAAGAAGACAAAGATGATAAGCCAACCAAGAAGACTGGAAAGAGGAGAAAACAGATAGCAAGGAAAGGATTCCATACAGACCATGATAGGGATGAATCTGAAGATTCAGATGAAGCTAATGAAAAAGATGATTCTACTTCAGGTACTAAAATTCCCATTAATCCTGTTCCTGTAGCTACAAAATCACCCAGTATAGCCAATTACAAGATCATTAAGCAAGGAAGGAAAGGTGTATACCAGATTGTAAGGGAGAATGGAACTGATATGGTATACATAAGCTTTGGAGCAATGCTGACTGACATATCAAGAGATGATCTTACAGAGCTATACAGGATTGTCATGAAGAAACATGGTATGAATGAGCCAGAGGATGAATTTGAAAAGGTACTTTGGGAATACTTGAAGAACATGTTTGAAGAACCCCTTAGTACAGATTCAATTTGGAGTTTGCCAGGTCAACAAAGGATAATTTGTTGGAGATACTATGATGCTTGCAGAGTACATTGTTTGAACTTGGAGTCTGCAGATGTTTATATGCTAATAGAGAGAAAGTATCCTTTGTCTGCTGAAGTATGCAAAGCTATGTTGGACAAGAAACTTCAAGGAGGAAAACCAGATGAGGATTGTTATAAACTTTTGAAAATGATGGAGAAGCAAGCTGGTATTAGAAAATAATGGAGATTGATGAGTTAGAAATCTAGAATGGAGATGAGGAGAACAACACTTGGTGGAGGTGCTATGCACTAACACAACAAATGGTTATCAGTCCACCATGTCTAACAGACATAAGGACTGGCTAGTCCAAAGCAAACGGCTTTGGTAAAGACTTCTCAAATCCGTTGATGGTTGACAGTTTACCAAAAACTGTATGGTGATCAATGCACCATAGTATTGCACTGAAGCATTGGCTAGCCCAAGAGCAAACGGTTACTTGGTAAAGGCTACATCAAATCCGTTGATAGCTGATGATTTGCTAAAAATCATATGGTAATTCAGCTCACCATGTTTCATGTACAAAGAGTTGAAATGGTTATCAATGTACCATGGTTTTTCAACCAAACATTGGCTACTCCAGAGTTAATGGCTAACTGGTAAAGAGACATCAAATCCATTAAATTTTCAATGATTCACCTCTCACAGGAGTTAACACACCTGAAAGTGATGAGAATAGACTGAAACTTTATGAATTGATGTACATATAGTTAATGTTGCTGAGATGATAGTCAAGTGTTGCTGCATAGAGATAATTATAATACTTAGAAGACTAGATGTTGCAGAAGACAAGTTGTGATTTACAGAGTTGCGGTTCAAGAATAATTCCGAGAATGCTGTTAAGAACATCCTCAAGAAGCTTATCATGAAGATAATCAAAGAAACTTGAAGTTCACAAGTGAAGATCAAGTTAGGGGAGGATTGTTAGGAATTATTGTAAACAGACTTAAGTCTGGTAGTTATAGAATTAAGTCTGGTAGACATAGTTAAGTCTGCCAGTACTAAGTTAAGTCTGGCAGAACAATAGTTAGTTCTGTTCTTGTCTAGTTAAGTCTGTTCTATAGATAAGTGTTATCTTAGAGATATATTAGGAAAAGATATATGTTATCTTTTCACACGTTTTGTATAGCCTTTTAGGGTTTCCTTGGTGTATAAAAGGAACCCTATGGCATAGAGTTTTATAATAACAAATAGTAGCATTGAAGCTTAATAGAAATCAATAGCAAAGTTAGTATTATATTGTGTTCTTCTTAATACTTGTGTTAAGATTCCGCATTAACACTTGGTATTCATAGTCAGTGTCTCTCACATAGTTAATTTGGATTTATTCAAGTTAGCTATTGTCTTACAAAGGCTATATAGATCCAAAACCAAGGACCTACAAGTGGTATCAGAGCTACTATTAAAAGCCTAATTGTAGGCTTCATAGATCATTTTGCCCATCTAGGATATCAAAACATTGATCACGCAGCAGAATAACAATTAAGAACAACAATGTTATGAACAAGGTTTTTATTCATAAACTATATCCCCAAGATCAAATGATCCTTGAGGCTAACTAATACACTATTCGACTTTAATCAGTTGACTATACTATCTAGATAACTAACTACTAATAAGCTAACTATTAGACTCTCATTGGAGAGATCTAAGTATGATGGATGCAAAAACTATTCACTTTACCTCTCTTTATATACTAGAGAGGTTAGGGTTTACAAGAAAACCTAGCTTTGATATGAAGCTAACTTAATATTGCACATTAAGTCCTTGTTGTTTCATCTTTCTTCTTTTCTTCATATGTGGTTTTGTAATCATCAAATCTCAAAACCCAACAATCTTCCCATATTTGATATTACAAAACAATCTTTATGTATGAAGCAATCTTTAAAGCTTCCTCTTGAAATAAGATCTTCTTGTACATGTCACCACTTTAAAATAAGCTGCAAACCATATAATCTTCTTCCCTTTTTTGTAATCATCTAATAGGGGTCTTCTATAGATAAGCAACTTGTGAACACTTCCCATTAAGTGGTACATGTAGATGGTTAAACATGTTAACAATAAGCTTCTCCTGAAAATATGCTAACCATCTCTTGAATCTCGAACTCAGTAGGCTCCAAGTGGTAATTATTGATGAAGAAAAATGAGTATGACCCATATGTTGAAGAAGTAGAATTTTCCAAACTTGTGTCTTATGTCTTGCACTATCCACATGACGTCAAACTTATACCAAGACCAAAATATAAGTAGATCGCAATCTCTTGACAAAATCCTCATTTATCCTATAAAATGAGACACTGAGCACAACAACGTAACTCCTTAAAGTGATAGCAAATGTACGTAGTAAGCATCATAAGGTAGATCGTACACCTTTGCTAGATTCATCAAGTCTTCGTCACCAACAATTAAGCACAAACAAGTTATCTTTAAAAGTCATAGCCTGCAAAACTATACTTTAAGATATGATAAGACACGCACCTGTGAAACCCAACTACAACATCAAATAGGCAATAACCAATTTTCTTCAAAATAATTCCAAAAACGAGCCACTATTTCATCATTGTTCGAGATCCAAACGCGTCCGTGTTGTCCCATATCGGACAAAGCTAGCAGAATTAACATTCAAACCAAATAGCAACACTTTTTCTGTCCCAAAGCTGTCACTATCATGTCACTAACTTGTCACAAATCTGTTGCCAAACTGTCACAAATCATATGTCTCCTTCCTCCTATGGCCTTTTGTGACACTATCATTGTCACTGATTCATCGCTTAACACTAGCAGAATTAACCATGAAGGAGCAGTATTAACCATGAAGCGACCAATATTAAAAATGTATGACCAGTATTAATCCATACAACAACAATACATGAGCAGTACTAAAAATCTGTGAGCAGTACTAAGTTTTACATGGACAGTACTAACTCGAAATTGATAGCAGTATTAACTTCACATTTAATAACCACGAACCAGTATATATGGAAGTTATACTAGGATCAAACACAATCCCTAAAAATTAGGAAATTCTTATTTAAAGCAGATCTTATCTCATTATTTACGAATCATAACCAAACTTACTTCTATAATCCACGTATAGAATCACAATCCAAACTCTTGTGACGTCAACCAATATGAGTACTTACTAGAATCAAACCAAGGATTAATACCTGTTGTTTCTTTATAAAACACACCTTCGCAACCTGCTGCTGTAATATTAGAATAAACACTATATAACCTGCTGCCAAATCAAATCAACACGATCATCAAACCATAACTTGTACGCCTACCAACAACATCTTCCAATGTCGCACATAATTATGAACCCACTCAGCAGCCAATCCATCTGAAAACGAACACCATAACTGTTGTATACGAACAGATTCATAACACATACAAACACCAAATAATCATAGTCGTCTAAACTGTCACTTTGGCAGCCATATATGTAACGAACAGAATTAGGGTTTTAATTATCTCTGCTTCATTCCCAAAAACAAACACGAACACCTTTTTTTTAAGACAACCCTTTAAAAGTGTCGCAAAAACCCTAAAAACACCATAAATCGATCATACACCAAACAGAAAACTTTGACTTCTTCACATCATAAAGTCGACTTCAAATACACCTTGCAACATCCTAGATATCAAGAGCAACCCGCTCTGATACCAACTATTAAAAGCCTAATTGTAGGCTTCATAGATCATTTTGCCCATCTAGGATATCATAACATTGATCACGCTGCGGAATAACAATTAAGAACAACAATGTTATGAACAAGGTTTTTATTCATAAACTATATCCCCAAGATCAAATGATCCTTGAGGCTAACTAATACACTATTCGACTTTAATCAGTCGACTATACTATCTAGATAACTAACTACTAATAAGCTAACTACTAGACTCTCATTGGAGAGATCTAACTATGATGGATACTCAAACTATTCACCCTAGCTCTCTTTATATACTAGAGAGGCTAGGGTTTATAAGAAAACCTAGCTTTGATATGAAGCTAACTTAATATTGCACATTAAGTCCTTGTTTCATCTTTCTTCTTTTCTTCATATGTGGTTTTGTAATCATCAAATCTCAAAACCCAACAATCTTCCCCTATTTGATATTACAAAACAATCTTCATGTATGAAACAATCTTCAAAGCTTCCCCTAGAAATAAGATCTTCTTATACATGTCACCACTTTAAAATAAGCTACAAACTATATAGTCTTCTTCCCTTTTTTATAATTATTAAATAGGGGTCTTCTGTAGATAAGCAACTTGTGAACACTTCCCCTTAAGTTGTACATGTAGATGGTTAAACATCTTAACAATAAGCTTCCCCTGAAAGTATGCTAACCATCTCTTGAATCTCGAACTCAGTAGGCTCCAAGTGGTAATTATTGATAAAGAAAAATGAGTATAACCCATATGTTGAAGAAGTAGAATTTCCCAAACTTGTGTCTTATGTCTTGCACTATCCACGTGACGTCAAACTTATACCAAGACCAAAATATAAGTAGATCGCAATCTCTTGACAAAATCCTCATTTATCCTATAAAATGAGACACTGAGCACAACAACGTAACTCCTTAAAGTGATAGCAAATGTACGTAGTAAGCATCATAAGGTAGATCGTACACCTTTGCTAGATTCATCAAGTCTTCGTCATAACAATTAAGCACAAACAAGTTACCTCAAAATGTTGTAAGCCATTTGAGATATGATAAGAACACAAACCTGTGAAAATCAACTACAACATCAAATAAGCAATAACCAATTTCCTTCATAATAATCCCCAAAAACGAGCCATAATTTCATCATCTATCCGAGATCCAAAACCGTGTGTTATCCGATATCTGATAAAGCAAGCAGTACAAACTGGATATGTCGGACAACTCTAGCAGTACTAAAATTCAAGTGCAGCAGTACAAACATCCAAACCAATTAGCAATGCTTTTTCCGTCATAAAGCTGTTACTAAACTGTCACAAATCATATGTCTCCTTCCTCCCATGGCCTTTTGTGACACTATCACTGTCACTGATTCGTCGCTTAACACTAGCAGAATTAACCATGAAGGAGCAGTATTAACCACGAAGCGACCAGTATTAAAAACGTATGACCAGTATTAATCCATACAGCAACAATACATGAGCAGTACTAAAAATCTGTGAGCAGTACTAAGTTTTACATGGACAGTACTAACTCGAAATTGATAGCAGTATTAACTTCACATTTAATAACCACGAACCAGTATATATGGAAGTTATACTAGGATCAAACACAATCCCTAAAAATCAGGAAATTCTTATTTAAAGCAGATCTTATCTCATTATTTGCGAATCATAACCAAACTTACTTCCATAATCCACGTATAGAATCACAATCCAAACTCTTGTGACGTCAACCAATATGAGTACTTACCAGAATCAAACCAATATGAGTACTTAACAGAATCAAACCAACATCATAAAGTCGACTTCAAATACACCTTGTAACATCCTAGATATCAAGAGCAACCCGCTCTGATACCAACTGTTAAAACCTAATTGTAGGCTTCATAGATCGTTTTGCCCATCTAGGATATCATAACATTGATCACGCAGCGGAATAACAATTAAGAACAACAATGTTATGAACAAGGTTTTTATTCATAAACTATATCCCCAAGATCAAATGATCCTTGAGGCTAACTAATACACTATTCGACTTTAATCAGTCGACTATACTATCTAGATAACTAACTACTAATAAGCTAACTATTAGACTCTCATTGGAGAGATCTAACTATGATGGATAATCAAACTATTCACCCTACCTCTGTTTATATACTACAGAGGGTAGGGTTTATAAGAAAACCTAGCTTTGATATGAAGCTAACTTAATATTGCACATTAAGTCCTTGTTGTTTCATCTTTCTTCTTTTCTTCATATGTGGTTTTGTAATCATCAAATCTCAAAACCCAACAGACCTTTGGTTTTAAAAACATTTAGGTTTCCCGTTTATACATAGCTTATTAGAAAAACCACAACTTAAAATGAAATAGCCTTAGTTCGAAAGCATATTTAAATTTAAGAAAAAGAGATTTTCCCTATATTTATTAAATCATATTTATTGCACTTAACATTAACATAACCATGATACAATTGAAATCCTCGACCTTTTTGAAGGCTGCAACATCGGTTGTGAGCCGGCAAGATGCATCAAACTTTTATCAGTCTCGGATTATTATTCTTACTATGGGCCTTCTTTTGAAGACTGCCACATCGGTTGTGAGCCGGCAAGAGGCAGTAAACTTTTATCAGCCCACAGTTTATATTATTACCTTATTCATCATTTTTTTTCATTAAACTTTATACCATGATATATAGAGAAGACTTCTTTTTGGAAAATTTAAGTATAAATTTGAACTAAGACAAAAATGTTATCGACTACATTTCAAAAATTGTTGATTTAAGTTTAATTTTCAAAAATAGCACGTATTATTAGTCCGGTTAGGAGCTTATGGGAGAAAAAGCCACAAATTACACTTATGAGCTTGTAAGATTTCCAAATAATCCTTGTTTAGCATCCAACTCATACTTAACTCTATCATTTTTCGTTCTTCGCAAATTTTAAATCTCTAATAAAAAGATCCGCGAATGCTTAGTCTATGGTTAAGGAACAACCTAGAGCTCAACACGCTCGATCGAGTCAAAATTTATTCTCATTCTACCCAGCAGGAAAGTTAAAATTATGACAAAACACTTATTTTGTTTTTGAAAATTTTTAGAAATTTTCATTTTTTGGTATTTTGGTGGTAAAAACGAGATTACGCGAAAACAACGACTGCAGGCAAAATCAAATCGATAGACCCCCCATACTAGAACTGAACATTGTCCTCAATGTTTTAAGAAGGGTTTCTACGTAAATCTAAAGCCATTTATTAAGTATGCT
>BQNB010102588.1:12794-24210 GCA_026074375.1 Tanacetum coccineum | reverse complement strand
TAATTTTTTATGAATTAAAAACAGATTTAATCTAAAAATATTATAAAAAATATTAAACTAATTTATAAAAATCTAAAAAAAATAAGAAAAGTACTTTGAACTAATCTAATCCTAGGAAAAATAAAACGGGTCCAACAGCTTTTTTGAATAAGCTGAAAATAAGCTAAATAGAGTTGAAGGCTTAAAAGGGAAAACACCCCCCTTAAATAACAAATGACCCCAAGGTCTAACAGAAAAGACCCAAGGGCACAGATGGTAAAGGGGTGTGTGTTAAAGTGTTGGTGATGTTAAGGTTGAGGTCTCAACCCTTGAGACTTCCCTATACTCTCAGCATTTTTATTTTGCAAATTTTTTTTATGAAAAATTTAAACAAGACTTAAATAACCACTTTTAAAAAAGGAACTTTTTTTTCAGAAAGTTAAAATAAGCCAGAAATGAGCTTAATAAAGTAGCAAATTCACTTAAAAAGCTTTCAAGCTTTAACACTTAACTGTTTTTACACATAAGCCTTAATAAGCTCAAACTTAGTCCAAATAAGCTACAAGGAGCTTAATGCAAACTTAATAAGCAAATCTAAACCCAGAATATGCAATTCCAATAAGCCATAAGCTCATAAATCCAAATTAGCTTTTCGCTAAAACTGATATCAAAACAGCCTAAGAAGGCACTTTTAAGCTACTTTTTAAGCTAGAAAACCAATAAGCTAATGTCTAAAACCTAAAAAACAGATTAATTCACTACTACAAGCTATAAGAATAAGCAAAAATTAAGCACTATAAATACTAATAAGCTAGAAAAAGACTTATGAAAAAGGCAGTTTACACTAAAACCTATGTTTTGGTTTTTTTTTCATGTTTTTCTAAAAGACTAAAGGGCTAAGTGCAGCCCTAAATTAAGCTATGTAAAAGCTGACTAAACATTAAAATAAGCTTAAACAGATAAAGCTTATATCCTAATGAGCTTATGCAATGAAAATCAGAACCTAAAACTCACTTTAACTCATCTAAAAATGAGATTGAAAAGAGGTGTTCAAACTTTTTAAAACTGAAACCTTAACTTGACAGATTAGAACTTAAAATTCCAAATGACACTTGCAATACTTAGGATCTCTAATCTGATGCATATAGAGGTCAAATACAAGCAAAAAACAAATACTAAAATGCAGCTTATGAGAAGCTTAGCATATAAGTTGAGAAAAAAAACTTCAAACCCACAGTTTCAAGACATAGATACAAAAAACCTTGAAAATAAGTTTTAACCTTTAAAAACTTTTGGAGACTGATCTAAACAACTTAAAAGAGCTTGTCAAAGTTGGATTTCAAACCAACGGGACTCAAGCAGTGGTATTTGCTATTTTATACATACCTTTTACCTTGTAAAAACGAACCCAAATGACCAAAAACATAATAAAATTGCAAATATATGCTTGTTTTTGTGTTTGTGTATGTGCAGGTACGGATATCAAGAAATGGACAAAAGAAAAGACAAAACCGGACAAAACCAAGCACGGGAATGAAAAGAGCACAAGATTACGAGTCCGACAGTGCCTCCATCTCTTATTAGGGCCGGTCCGACACCATTTATATGGGCCGGACCGACCCATTTTTTTATTTAAACGGGCCAAGATCATAACTCAGCCCATGACTTCTTGTTCAAAAGTTTCGGTCCAAGTTTAAATGGAGGAATGAGGGATGGTCCAACAGCTCGGCCCAAATAACAAAATGTTGATAAATAAATTATGGAGAAGTGATGTGCATTTGATAGCAAATTGAGCTCACGTGCTTTCTTAATAATTCAAGTTAGCTCACGTGGTGCTCCACTAGATATTCATTCGTCCAACCAAATCAGGGAACGTGGCAGAGCTTTATTTTATTCCATGTGAGTTCTATTCGGATAAGAGAAAACGAGCGGGGATAACTTTAAAACGCGTTTTCTTTACGCATTGGAATGGACACGTGTAGCTAATCCACTGGTGGATCTGACACTGCCAACGTCTGCAATCCGAGGAACTTACGAGTTTATTTAGCTAGACCGTTTATTTTTGTGTTATTTTTTGTACCGGTCAACTCATGAGGCGTGGAGCTTACGGGTTTATTTAGCTAGACCGAATTTGATTAGTTGTTTTAGCTAAATAAATCGGGTGGTATTTGTTTTATTGCGGGTCTCCAATTCGGTTCCATTTTCTAATCATTTTTCAATACTTAGAGTAGATTTATTTTATAAAATGTTTGCCTATTTGATTTTTGCCATGCTTAGTATAGATTTATTTTTGTCATTAAATTTCATTATGAGTAGTGAGTAGATTTATTAGTGTTTGTTAAGTGATTAGTGATTTCGAGATATTGTACTAGCTTATTAATGTTTAAATGATGATATTGATTGGTTGCTTATTGATGTGTCTTATTTCTTCTACTCATTTTTCTTTCTTTTCTTCCTAAGCTTTTCGAACCATAAGCTCTCTCTAATAGCTTATCGTCTGAGCTTATATTCTAGCTTATTTTTAATCAAGTGTTAGATCAAATAAGTTTTACAAAAAGCTTTTTAGATTCATAACTTTGATCCAAAATAAGTTTTAGGATTATAAGTTTAAATAATAAGTTTAGATCTAGCTTATTTTCGAATTTTAGCTCTTTAGTTTTTCCAAAAGCTCACTCGTAAAAATTAAATAAGCTGCAGAATAGCTTATTCATTTAAGTTTGAGCTTATAAGGTTTGTGAATAAGAATCGGTTTAGCTTCTTTGTTGTGAGGTAGCGATTAATCTCATAAATGCTTATTCCATTTTCTGGTATCTATTTTAGTGTCTTATTAATCTCGTATAGTGCTTATTCAGTTCGTATTAGTTTATTATTTTTATTAGGAATGCTTATTATTTCGGTTAGAGTTTATTTTGCTTAGATATTGTTAGTTTTTTAATTTGAATGTTAAAGTGCTTATTTAGGTTATTCGCTAGCTTATTTGTAGTGCTTAGTTAGTTGTTACGTTTGCTTATTTGTAATCTAAGAGTTTATGATCTGTAGGGCAAATTTTCGATTTGTAGAATTCACATATGGACCACTATTGATTTATTGGGTAACGATTAAGTTGTTTGGGTTTTGTAGGAATTAGTTTTGGATTTGTTTAACTTGGTCTTCTATTCAGTTCGTGTAATTGAATAAAGGAAAACTAAAAGTGTGATGTGATATAGATATTTGTATATGTTAACAGTTGGTTTATTTTTGTGTTATTTTTGGTACCGGTCAACTCATGAGGCGTGGAGCTTACGGGTTTATTTAGCTAGACCGAATTTGATTAGTTGTTTTAGCTAAATAAATCGGGTGGTATTCGTTTTATTGCGGGTCTCCAATTCGGTTCCATTTTCTAATCCTTTTTCAATACTTAGAGTAGATTTATTTTATAAAATGTTTGCCTATTTGATTTTTGCCATGCTTAGTATAGATTTATTTTTGTCATTATATTTCATTATGAGTAGTGAGTAGATTTATTAGTGCTTGTTAAGTGATTAGTGATTTGTAATTTAGGAGCAGGTTTAAAAAGGTTTAAAAAAAATTAATAGTCATAAGTATTGTCTTTTCGATTTACATTCCGTCATTTATTTTTAATGCAATTTAATTTCTTGTCATTTATTTTTAAGCATTTCATTTTTGTTTAATGATTTACATGATTAATTGTTTTAATTGTTTTGCTCGTTTACATACTTTTATTTACTTTATCATTTTGTCAAGTAGGATTTAGGTACCCAAATCAAAATCATTTTAAACCATTCAAAACGCGCGATCACAGACTTAACCGATTTTCAATTCACACTTCGTCGAGGAAAAACAACCCGGGAGGTTTTTGAAACAACTTTGGTTAAAAGTTTGTTTCTCGAACCCGACGGAAAATACTATCTATACTATAATTGTTATCTTCCTTATTATTACGTATTTATATATTATATATATCTTACGTGTATAAAAAGGACCAAATCAATTTTTGGCGCCGTTGCCGGGGAGGTGTGTAACGATTTTCGTGTTTCGTTTGAAGATTAGTGTTTTGAAGAACCTTCTTCGTGAAGTTATCGCTTACCATTTGTGAACATTTTTCTTCTATTTTATAAAAAAAATAAAAATACAAAAATATTTTATTTTCTCAATTTTTGTGTATATATATTAAATAAAAAAAAATACTAAAAAAAATCAAAAAAATCAAAAGTAACCGTTTTGTGTCACTTACGAAAAAATCAAAAGTTTGTTGATTATTCGGTGAATCAAAAATATTTTCTTTCTTATTTTAATTTTTTTTATGTATTATTTGAAAAAGCTAAAAATATTCTTCTTTATCCTCTTATCCGTTTAATTCTTTCTTCTTATCCTCTATATCGTTTAATTCTTCGACATGTCATCTTATTACCAACCGAGTTGTTACGGGTGTGGAGGTCCTTTAGACGGTTCAATTTGTCGACTATGTAATTGCGAAAGGTGTGGAAATATGCGTTATGGAGGAAATTGTTTTCATTGTCAATATGATACAAATCCGAATTCTCTCAATTTTTCCGACTACCCTCCACAACCCCGGTACGAGACGAATATTTGTGAGTTATGTAGAAACGATGCTCATGTTGGTTACGATTGTTCACTTCAAGTTCCGTTTAACTGTTATCCGGACCCTTGTTTCAATCAAAACTTCGATAATACTTTTCCACTAACTTCACCAAATTATTCACAACAATATCTTTGTTGTGAAAATTGCGGGGGTCCTCATGAGACTTTTCAGTGTCAACCGATGAACCAAGATTTCTATAATTCTAATCTTTCCGGTTTTGACCAATTTCAACCCCCACAGTTCCCCAACATTCATCAAAATCCTCAAGAGACAAGTAAAGAAATTTTGCAAGCTCGAGAAGACTTAATGGAAGCTATAGAAGCCTTTTTAAAGGAGTATGATCATATACCTCCTAATGAAAAGTGCATGGCTTTATTGCTAGCTGAGGAAAGATTTTTTAAAATTAAGCAAGCTATGAGAGAAGAGCAGAATCAACCAGGAGTTATGCAAGAATTGCTTCTTAAACTTATTAATGATTTGCAAATTCTTAAAGGAATTCAACAAGAGAAGAAGAAGCCAGCAGCTCAAGGTTTTATTCCATATTGGAATTTTTCTATGATTGATGATGAAGAAGCTAGAGACAACTTTTTGAAAGATGTTTGCACCTTCTTAAGGAAGTTTAGTCGTATACCTTTTGGAGTAACACCAAAGGTTATATTGATAGCTTGGGAAAGTTTTGGCAAAATTAAAGATGCTTTGATGGACAAGCAATATCAACAAGAGGATATTCAAGAATTGATGAGTAAACTCCTTGAAGATGTGCGAGATATTAGTGAAGAGTTTTCAGAATATATTAATTGTCCAATCTGAAATCGTCCTCTTTTCTACTTCGATGATGACGATGATGAGTATACTGTTATATGGAGAAGGCCTAAAGCGATCACACCCGATGAACCAATCGAGGAGCCTAATAACTCTCTAAGTATGGGGGATGAGCATCTTAGTACTATTTCGATAACGGAATCAGACGAAATAATAAAGTCTAGTGTCGAGAACCTTGTCTTAATCCCAAGTGAGTTCGAGGGTTTTACGATCGATACTACCTCATAACAATTCATCATCAATGTGTCGGCTTCCTTACACCTTACAAACAAATACACACCATCAGCTCAAAACCCCTTTACTCTGTGTGATGTGCCTAATTGTGATAATGATCGTATTAATGTTGAGTCCGAACTTGTGGAATCTTTGATTAACCGTGATACTTCGATTGCTCATTCTTCTTAGATGAACCTATTAACGAGGAGTTCGAGATGACTTGCTCATATTGCTCCAATTCCACCGGGAATTGTTGAAGCCGATTTTGATCCAAATGATGATACTTCGAGTGATGACGATTCTTTAGAGAACATTGAGTACGTTGATGAATCACTTTCCTATATTGAGTACGATATCTTAGAGGAGGTGAATGATGATGATCATGATGAGAAAGAGTTTGACTTATGTACATATTCTTCAAATCCAAGACGTTATTCTTTGAGAGAAAATTATTAAGCGTCCATCGTCTTTTTTACTAATATCGAATCTTTGAACAACAATCCTATTACTGATTTTGTGTTCAAGTCTCCTTCTCCATTTCCTATCCTGTCGCGAATAGTGATTCGTTCGTGGAGGAGTCCGATACTTCTCTTTCTCATTTGGATAATTCTTTACCCGAATTCGAGACTTCTAGGATATTACGGAAGATGTCGAGAAGTGGCTTAAGTACCACCTATCTCATGTTAATTACTCTCTTCTCGAGTATGATTCGTTTCTTTTTGAGGGGGGAGGGGGGAAAATTGAGCCCGATCAGAAGGGGGTTGATTTGAATGATAATTCAAATAACACTCTTTTGGAGTTCCGAGTTTGAATCATTTCATTTCGATCCGTCATTCCTCGTCCTCCTCCGGAACCACCGGATGTTGAGATTTGCTTAAATTTTAAGCCCGATGCTCCCGTGATTGATAATTTTAATGAACGAATATTTTGACCCAGACGGAGGTGAGATTGATGTTTCTCAAAATGTTGAAGATGATGATTCCTTCACATTTGTCATTCGGACTTTTCTCCTGTTTCTCACCTACCCTGCGAATTCTCCTTTACTTCTCTCCACCGGGAGTGAAGACACCATTTTTGACCCCGGCATCTCCACTTAGAGCCGGTGGCTTCTCATCGGGATGGAACTTTTATCCAAACAGTAATGAAAGCCCGATTGAGATTTTCTTTTCCATTTGCTTCCCCATGGACAACTTAATTCGGGGCCGAGTCAAGCTCGTGACTCGGTTAATAAAAACAAGCATTTCTATCTTCTTATCTATTTTCTAACAATTAATGTAAGGAGGCTCGCTCTTTCTTTTCTCGTGTTTCGTGTTTTGTGGTTTGTGATGTTTGTCCAGGATTGCCCAAAAATTTTGAAGACTCTCGTGTTCGGTGTTTTGTTCTGGTCCACTCGAGCTTCCTAGCCTTTGCTCCTAAATCTTATCGACTAACGTTTATCTTTAGCATACTTAATAAATGGCTTTAGATTTGCGTAGAGAACCCTTAATACTTGAATTATGCCTAGAAATTAGTATGGGGGTGACAGTCTCACATTGAGGACAATGTGTAGTTTTAGTATGGGGGAATCTAGCTATTTGATTGTGCCTGCAACCATTGTTTTCACATAATCCCATTTTTACCACCAAAATTTTAAAAAATATGAAAAATTTTAAAAAATTTCAAAAATAAAATAAATGTTTTTGTCACAATTTTGACTTTCATGCTGGATAGAATAAGAGTAAATTTTGACCTGATCGAGCGTGTTAAGCTCTAGCTTGTTCCTTAACTTTTAGGCTAAGCGTTCGCGAAATTCGCGAAGAACGAAAAATGATAGAGTTAAGTGTGAGTGAGATGCTAAACAAGGATTAGTTGGAAATCTTAAGAGCTCATGTATGTCATTTGTGGCTTTTTCTCCCATAAGCTCTTAACCGGACTAATAATACGTGCTATTTTTGGAAATTAAACTTAAACCAACAATTTTTATGTAGATTATAGCAAAAAATTTAGTCTTAGTTCAAACTTATACTTGAGTTTTTCAAAAAGAAGTCTTCTCTATATAAAGTAAAAAAAATGAATGAAATGATGAAAAATAAAAAAATATAGAATAATAATGAAAACTGTAGGCTGATAAAAGTTTACTACCTCTTGCCGGCTCACAACCGATGTGGTAGTCTTCTAAAGAAAGCCCATAGTAAGAATAAAAATCCGAGGCTGATAAAAGTTTGCTGCATCTTGCCGGCTCACAACCGATGTTGCAGCCTTCTAAAAGGTCGAGGGTTACAATTGCATAAATGTTATGTTTAATATTAAGTTTAAATTAATAAATAGATTTCTTTTTAAGTTTAAATTAATAAATAGATTTCTTCTTGTTAGAATTCAAATATGCTTTTGAACTTTGACTATTCTATTTTATAAGCTATGCATATACGGGAAACCCGAGAGTTTTTGAAACCTAAGGTCCGAGACGAAAGTCGCTACATGGGATGATCTCGCCTTCAAACTCATTATTCTCGGGTGGAACGTGAAACATAGAATTTTGCAAAACGTTGATCCACGGTTGAAATTCAAAATAGCACATTCACCTAAGATATAATGATTGTCGGGAGTAAAAAGTTGACAAGTTGCAAATATGAGTAGTGTTAGCATCTTAATTGATATTTAACTGTGATTTCATTTTAAGCTTGGTATAGAGCGAGTGAAAAGTCGAGAACGATGAATTTATCCTTTTTGGGGGCATTTTCGGATCGAAATGCATCTTGTTCTTTGATCCCTAAAAGTTATAAAATAACGAAAGTCAAATAAGTTAGTTGCTTAAAAAGAAAAGTACAAAAAAAATTGTAGTAATAAGCGTATATCTTCAATAATGGTAAAAATGAGGCTTCTCTAAACTATTGATTCCTTAATCCCTTTAGGTGAGCACTTTGGTACTTTTTAAGGTGATTAGTCTGGGGGGATTGGAATTTTTAGTTTTGAGCGTGTATTTATTACATTGCGTGAGGACACGGCAATACTTTAGTATGGGGGAATTTGGTATTTGCTATTTTATACATACCTTTTACCTTGTAAAAACGAACCAAAATGACCAAAAACATAATAAAATTGCAAATATATGCTTGTTTTTGTATTTGTGTATGTGCAGGTACGGATATCAAGAAATGGACAAAAGAAAAGACAAAATTGGACAAAACCAAGCACGGGAATGAAAAGAGCACAAGATTACGAGTCCGACAGTGCCTCCATCTCTTATTAGGGCCGCTCCGACACCATTTATATGGGCCGGACCGACCCATTTTTTTTATTTAAACGGGCCAAGATCATAACTCAGCCCATGACTTCTTGTTCGAAAGTTTCGGTCCAAGTTTAAATGGAGGAATGAGGGATGGTCCAACAGCTCGGCCCAAATAACAAAATGTTGATAAATAAATTATGGAGAAGTGATGTGCATTTGATAGCAAATTGAGCTCACGTGCTTTCTTAATAATTCAAGTTAGCTCACGTGGTGCTCCACTAGATATTCATTCGTCCAACCAAATCAGGGAACGTGGCAGAGCTTTATTTTATTCCATGTGAGTTCTATTCGGATAAGAGAAAACGAGCGGGGATAACTTTAAAACGCGTTTTCTTTACGCATTGGAATGGACACGTGTAGCTAATCCACTGGTGGATCTGACACTGCCAACGTCTGCAATCCGAGGAACGAATTTAGAGCTCAATGATTGGCTCTCGAATAATGAGGCGGTTATGTCAATTTTTCATTTTACTCCCTTGGCTTGGCTATAAATGCATCCCGCTCCCATCACTTGAACGATATGAGGATTTAGTTTTTTAAATTTTCTCTTAATAGTTTTTAGTTTATGTAGTGTTTAGTTTAGCTTATTTAGTTTTTTTCTGCTTATTGTAAAAGCTGATTTATCAGCTTATTCGAGATATTGTACTAGCTTATTGATGTTTGAATGAAGATATTGATTGGTTGCTTATTGATGTGTCTTATTTCCTCTACTCATTTTTCTTTCTTTTCTTCCTAAGCTTTTCGAACCATAAGCTCTCTCTAATAGCTTATCGTCTGAGCTTATATTCTAGCTTATTTTTAATCAAGTGTTAGATCGAATAAGTTTTACAAAAAGCTTTTTAGATTCATAACTTTGATCCAAAATAAGTTTTAGGATTATAAGTTTAAATAATAAGTTTAGATCTAGCTTATTTTCGAATTTTAGCTCTTTAGTTTTTCCAAAAGCTCACTCGTAAAAATTAAATAAGCTTCAGAATAGCTTATTCATTTAAGTTTGAGCTTATAAGGTTTGCGAATAAGAATCGGTTTAGCTTCTTTGTTGTGAGGTAGCGATTAATCTCATAAATGCTTATTCCATTTTCTGGTATCTATTTTAGTGTCTTATTAATCTCGTATAGTGCTTATTCAGTTCGTATTAGTTTATTATTTTTATTAGGAATGCTTATTATTTCGGTTAGAGTTTATTTTGCTTAGATATTGTTAGGTTTTTTAATTTGAATGTTAAAGTGCTTATTTAGGTTATTCGCTAGCTTATTTGTAGTGCTTAGTTAGTTGTTACGTTTGCTTATTTGTAATCTAAGAGTTTATGATCTGTAGGGCAAATTTTCGATTTGTAGAATTCACATATGGACCACTATTGATTTATTGGGTAACAATTGAGTTGTTTGGGTTTTGTAGGAATTAGTTTTGGATTTGTTTAACTTGGTCTTCTATTCAGTTGGTGTAATTGAATAAAGGAAAACTAAAAGTGTGATGTGATATAGATATTTGTATATGTTAACAGTTGGTTTATTTTTGTGTTATTTTTTGTACCGGTCAACTCATGAGGCGTGGAGCTTACGGGTTTATTTAGCTAGACCGAATTTGACTAGTTGTTTTAGCTAAATAAATCGGGTGGTATTCGTTTTATTGCGGGTCTCCAATTCGGTTCCATTTTCTAATCCTTTTTCAATACTTAGAGTAGATTTATTTTATAAAATGTTTGCCTGTTTGATTTTTGCCATGCTTAGTATATAATGCTATGTTTGTTGAATTGTATTTAGTTATGAGTAGTGAGTAGTTTACTAGTGCTTGTTAAGTGATTAGTGATTTGGAATTTAGGTGCGGGTTTAAAAAGGTTTAAAAAAAATTAATAGTCATTAGATTTTCCAATTTACATACCGTCATTTACTTTAATGCAATTTAATACTTGTCATTTATTTAAAAAAAAGTATTTTACTTTACTTGTCATTTAATTTCTTGAAACTTGTTTTTTAAAGAATTTTAATTTGTTAAACCTAAGCCCGCACTTGATGAACATTTCACGTCACTTAGCAAGCAATTTCCATTTTATATAATTTTTAAGTTTTTAGTTATCGTTTAATGCTTTACATGATTAATTGTTTTTATTGCTTTGCTCGTTTACATGCTTTTATTTACTTTATCATTTTGTCAAGTAGGATTTAGGTAACCAAATCAAAATCATTTTAAACCATTCAAAACGCGCGATCACGTACTTAACCGATTTTCAATTCACACTTCGTCGAGGGAAAACGACCCGGGAGGTTTTTGAGACAACTTTGATTAAAAGTTTGTTTCTAAAACCCGACGGAAAATACTACTATACTATTATTGACTATATCCTACTATACTATATATTATATATATATGTATTTGGGTGAATCAATTTTTGGCGTCGTTGCCGGAGAAGTGTGTTACGATTATCGTGTTTTGTTCAAAGATTAGCTTTTTGAAGAACCTTCCTTGTGAAGTTATTTTTCTTGTTATAAAAATATATAAAATACAAAAAAAAATATTTTCTTTTATTA
>BQNB010102587.1:0-24210 GCA_026074375.1 Tanacetum coccineum | reverse complement strand
ACGTGTCGATCTCAGGACTGTTGTGAAGTACATACCATTTAACCTTTTTCAACTCTTGGGCATCAAACCGAATAAACAACAGTAAACCAATCGGTTTCCATACCGATCGAAACACCTGAAACTGACACGTTAGGGGAGGGGGGTCCACATTATGGTCGGGACGATTAAATTTCGTGGTAACATCCCGAAAATAATGAGAACTAAAAGTCAATGCTTCTTCAGCAACATAACCCTCCGCAATCGAACCTTCCGGCTTAGCTTTATTTCGAACATAACCTTTTAGCTTCTTCATGTATATTTCAAATGGATACATCCACCGGAGGCGAATAGGTCCGCCTTCAAGAGCCTCTATAGGTAAATGGATAACCAAGTGAACCATAATGTCAAAGAGAGCAGGAGGATATATGAGCTCAAGCTCGCACAGAATATCGACCACCTTGATCAAACATTGTAGTCTAGGAATGATCGAAAAGTAGCGCAACACATTCTTAGGAACCCTGCGTGTTACTGTCTTTCCATCTACTCGTATTACACACCGGACAGAAATCTAAATCTTTGTTATTGTCTCCCCGAAATAAGCAGCAATCGTGTTCACAAGCATGTATCGACTCGTACCCTAACCCGATCGTTTTAAATGTCTTCTTTATTGCATAGTATGACGGTGGGAGCTTGAATCCTTTACTGACGGGAAATACATTTTGGAAAAACTCTAACATTTCATTGAATATAGAATCGGTCAATCTACCTTTAGCCTTAAAATAGGTAAACTTTGCCATAAAGTCTAATCGAGTCAAATAGTCATAACCGGGGTACAGCTCCTCGTTGGCACTGACATATAACTCTTCAAACTCGTTACGTGTAGCTTGAGTCGGTTCGTTACTTGTCTCACCAATATCTCTTTGAGTTGGTTCATTATGTTCATTATTCGGAGGAATATAGCTAAGATCATTAAGTAACGCTGTCATGTCAATCATCAGAGGTTGTCTTGTGGAGCCGGTTCACCGTGTTCCACCTATATTTTATAACGTGGGTCCCACCCTTGTCTCATAATGTGGTCTGAAAGGTGTTTGATGTGTACCCATAATATATTTCGACAAGACTTGCATGGACATTTTATTTTCCTGGCACTATTCACTAACGGCTTGCAATGATCGATGAATTTTTGAAGACCGATAAAAAATAATGGTTCATAACGCTGTAAAAGTGTCCAAGCACTACAAGAAATAAAAGAACATGTGACGGATGTTTCCCCGGCGACATATGTCACTGGGGAATGTGCACTAAACGAAAAAATAGATCCTACGTGGCACCAATTCTCGTAGAAAATTTGGTCAAAGTATTCTGGATTTTTCCCCGGCGACATGTCGCCGGGGATAAGGCCGTTAAAATTTAACCAAATATTTCTACGTAAAACGTGGCGGGAAATTTTCCCGCTTACTTTTCCCCGGCGACATGTCGCTGGGGAAAGTATTATTAAAATTATAAAGTTTTATTAATATATTACAAATATATCAAAACTAAAAAAGACAGTTTCCCCGGCGACATGTCGTTGGGGAAACTGTTATTAAAAATTATAAAGTTTTATTAATATATCACAAATATATCTAAAAAATTAAAAACACTTTCCCCGGCGAGAGTTATTAAAAAAATTTAAATTCGATATATTTATCACAAATATATCAAAACTATATTTTTTACTAAAATTTTTATTAATATATCAAAACTATATTTAATAATTAATATTTAAAAAATATATTATTTAAAATTATTTTTTATAAGATAATTTCGCCGGGATACCATTTGACTTTGTTGACTTTTTATTAAAATACGTTTTTTAGGTTTGTTTCAGTTCGATATTCCGTATATTTTAACAAAAAATATATATACGTTTTTAAGGTGATGCCGAATTAACTGTATGTTGTTCCGGATGCATATACATTTCCATTGTTGCCTTGAGTACACTTATCTTTCCACGCAAGTGCTTGCAGTTTGAGCACTCTCTATTTCTTGAAGATCCTAGAGAATAGTTTGTAGGTGTTGAAGGTCCAGAAGAATAGCTTGGAGGCGTTGAAGGTCCTGAAGAATAACTTGGAGGTGTTGAAACATACATTAATTTCAATCCAAAATTCAACTAATAAATTAACCCTAAACTACAATATTTAAACAATAAACTTTCCCGGCGACATGTCACGGGATACAAAATGAGAAAAAAAAATTATAACATACCTTGGTTTGGATTCGGCTCGTTGTCGCCTCGGCTGTCAACCCGCTCGTTCACTTTCTTGGCTGCCGTCGGTACAAGCTTGCCAAAACAATAAAAAAAAATTTAACTTAACAAAAATTTTCTAATTATCAACTTCTTACAAAGATAATTAATTCTTGTTTAACCAAATTCATATATAATTAACAAAATTTAAAAAATTACACAAACAATACCCACTGTGCCGTCGAACCAAAAACAAAACTTATCCACGCACACCATAATTAGAGGGTTAGAAAAAAGAAGATATAGAAATATCAATTTAGAGTGTAAAGAAAGAATTATGATTTAGAGGATGAGGTGCTGTTGTAACCGCGGTGTGGGGGTGGTGAAGGGATGGTGGTGGTGGTGATGGAGGAGGTGGTTTGGTGCTCGAATTGTTTTGTGATGTTAGATTTTGAGGTGGTTCTTGGGCGCTGCAAAAATCGCCAAGAAGAAGATATAATTTTTTTTCGTTTTTGTTATACTGAAAAGATGCAACAGATCTACAATATCAATAATTGTTTTCCCCGGCGACAATCCCCAGCGACATGTCGCTGGGGAAACATTTATTTTTGTCGTTTAGCGTATTTTGGCTGGGGGGTTAGGTAACGAATTTTTGGTGGTTTACTATCCCGGCGACATGGTCGCGGGGAAAACTTAAAATTAAAATAATAAATAAACTTTTGTTAGTATATTTTATTAAACTTTTTTATAAAATATATAATAACTTTTTTATAAAACATATAACTTTTTATAAAAAATATAAATTGGTTCGTTTCGGCCGGGTCGGTCCGGTTCCTCGTTTCGTATATAATTATTATCTAAAATGATTTTTTATAAAATATATAACTTTTTATAAAAAATATAAATTGGTTCGTTTCGGCCGGGTCGGTCCCGGTGTCCTCGGTTCGTAATTAATTCTAAATTGAAATGATTTTTTATAATTACTTATCCCGCGAATGTCGCCCGGGAATCATCAAAATAAAAAATAACTTTTTGTTGTTGTTTATATATTTTTTTTGTAAAATATATAATAATATTTTTATAAAATATATAACTTTTTATAAAAAATATAAATTGGTTCGTGTCTGGCAGGGTCAGTCCGGTTCCTCGTTCGTATATAATTATTATCTAAAATGATTTTTTTATAAAAAATATAAATTGGTTCGTTTCGGCCGGGTCGGTCCGGTTCCTCGGTTCGTATATTAATTATAATTCGAAATGATTTTTTATAATTACTTATCCCCGGCGACATGTCGCCCGGGGAGGGAATCAACTCAAAAATAAAAACGAATACTTTTTTTTGTTGTTTTTATAATTTTTTTATAAAATATATAATAATATTTCTATAAAATATATAACTTTTTATAAAAAAATATAAATTGGTTCGTTTCGGCCGGGTCGGTCCGGTTCCTCGTTTAATATATATCTTATTATAAAATGTATTTTTATAAATTAGAAATTGGTTCGTTTGTTCTGGCCGGGTCGGTCGGTTCCTCGGTTTCGTATATTAATTATAATTGAATTTAATTTTTTTAATTACTTATCCCCGGCAGACATGTGCCGGGGAATCATCAAAAAAAATAAAAAAAATAACTTTTTTTTTGTTGTTTATATAAATTTTTATAAAATATTATAATATTTTTATATAATATATACTTTTATAAAAAATATTTTTTTTATAAAATTTTGGTTGATTCGGCGGGTCGGTCGGTTTCCTGTTTCGTATATAAATTATTATCTAAAATGATTTTTTATAAAAATATTAAATGGTTCGTTGTCGCCGGGTCGGGTCCGGTTTCCTCGGTTTCGTATATTAATTATAATTCGAATGATTTTTTTATAATATTTACCTTATCCCGGCGGACATGTCGCCGGGGAATCATCAAAAATAAAAAAAATAACTTTTTTTTTTTGTTATTTATATAATTTTTTTTATAAATATATAATTAGTATTTTTATAAAAATATACTACCTTTTTATAAAAAAAAAAATAATAATTGGTTCGTTTCGGCGCCGGTCGGTCGGTTCCTCGTTTCGTATATAATTATTATCTAAAATGATTTTTTATAAAAAATATAAATTGGTTCGTTTCGGCCGGGTCGGTCCGGTTCCTCGGTTCGTCTATTAATTATAATTCGAAATTATTTTTTATAATTACTTATCCCCGGCGACATGTCGCCGGGGAATCATCAAAAATAACATTAGACGTTCAACGTATGAGTCGATATGTTATGGTTATACATTAGACGTTCAACGGACGAGTCGAGATGTTAGGGTTATACATTAGAGGTTCAACGTATGAGTCGATATGGTATGGTTATACATTAGACGTTCAACGTATGAGTCGATATGTTAGGGTTGTACGTTAGACGTTCAACGGACGAGTCGATATGGTATGGTTGTACATTAGACGTTCAACGGACGAGTCGATATGTTATGGTTATACATTAGACGTTCAACGGATGAGTCGAGATGTTAGGTATACGGTTAGACGTTCAACGGACGAGTCGAATATGGTATGGTCTGTACATAGACGTTCAAACGGCCGAGTCCGATTATGTTATTGTTGTACATTAGAGATTAAAACGTATGAGTCGATATGGTATGGTTATACATTAGACGTTCAGACGGACTACGTCTTTTAACTTGAGTAGGTCGTCGGAATGACAAAAGATAAATTTCTAAATATGAAATAATCTAAACAAATTAAAATATATGTTTATGGTTATACATTAGCGTTAAAACGGAATGAGTCAGATGTTAGGGTTATACGTTAGACGTTCAACGGACGAGTCGATATGGTATGGTTGTACATTAGACGTTCAACGGACGAGTCGATATGTTATGGTTGTACATTAGAGATTCAACGTATGAGTCGATATGGTATGGTTATACATTAGACGTTCAACCGGTACGAGTCAAAATGGTATATGGTCGTATACATTAGACGTTTATTAGGAAGGATCGATATCGGTATGGGATTATGGTTATACATTAGACGTTCAACGGACGAGTCGATATGTTATGGTTGTACATTAGACGTTCAACGGACGAGTCGATATGGTATGGTTATACATTAGACGTTCAACGGACGAGTCGAGATGTTAGGGTTATACATTAGAGGTTCAACGTATGAGTCGATATGGTATGGTTATACATTAGACGTTCAACGGACGAGTCGATATGTTATGGTTATACATTAGACGTTCAACGGACGAGTCGATATGTTATGGTTGTACATTAGACGTTCAACGGACGAGTCGAGATGTTAGGGTTATACATTAGAGGTTCAACGTATGAGTCGATATGGTATGGTTATACATTAGACGTTCAACGGACGAGTCGATATGTTATGGTTATACATTAGACGTTCAACGGACGAGTCGATATGTTATGGTTGTACATTAGACGTTCAACGGACGAGTCGAGATGTTAGGGTTATACATTAGACGTTCAACGGACGAGTCGATATGTTATGGTTGTACATTAGACGTTCAACGGACGAGTCGATATGGTATGGAAATGTATATGCATCCTGAACAACATATAGTTAATTCGGCATCACCGTAAAAACGTATATATATTTTTTGTTAAAATATACGGAATATCAAACTGAAACAAACCTAAAAAACGTAGTTTAATAAAAAGTCAACAAAGTCAAATGGTATCCCGGCGAAATTATTTTATAAAAAATAATTTTATATAATATATTTTTTAAATATTAATTATTAAATATAGTTTTGATATATTAATAAAAAATTTTGTAAAAAATATAGTTTTGATATATTTGTGATAAATATATCGAATTTAAATTTTTTTAATAACTCTTTCCCCGGCGACATGTCGCCTGGGAAAGTATTTTTAATTTTTTAGATATATTTGTGATATATTAATAAAACTTTATAATTTTTAATAACAGTTTCCCCAGCGACATCTCGCCGAGGAAACTGTCTTTTTTATTTTTGATATATTTGTAATATATTAATAAAACTTTATAATTTTAATAATACTTTCCCTAGCGACATGTCGCCGGGGAAAAGTAAGCGGGCAAATTTCCCGCCACGTTTTACGTAGAAATATTTGGTTAAATTTTAACAGCCTTATCCCCAGCGACATGTCGCCGGGGAAAAATCCAGAATACTTTGACCAAATTTTCTATGAGAATTGATGCCACGTAGGATCTATTTTGTCGTTTAGTGCACATTCCCCAGTGACATATGTCGCCGGGGAAACATCCGTCACATGTTCTCTTATTTCTTGTAGTGCTTGGACACTTTTACAGCGTTATGAACCATTATTTTTTATCGGTCTTCAAAAATTCATCGATCATTGCAAGCCGTTAGTGAATAGTGCCAGGAAAATAAAATGTCCATGCAGAGTCGGTATGGTATGGTTATACATAAGACGTTCAACGACGAGTGCTATATGTATGGATATTTACATTAGACTTCACGGACGAGTCGATATGTTATGTTTATACATTAGACAACAACGTACGATCAATATTATATGGGTTAACATTAGAACGTTTAAAAAAACGGACGATCGATATGATTATGTATTGTACATTAGACGTTCAAACGGACAAGTCAATATGTTTATGTATTACATTATTACGTTCAAAGCGAACGATTCGAGAGTGTTATGGTATACATTAAACGTTAAACGTACGAGTCGAGATGGTATGGTTATACGTTAGAGGTTCTAACTATGAGTCTAAAGGTATGGTTATACATTAACTTCAAACGACGAGTCTATAGTTTATGTTTTACATTTAGAACGTTCAACGGACGACGATATGATTATTGGATATACATAGACGTTCACGTACAGTCACTAGGATATAGGTTATATCATTAGAACTTTTAAACGGACCAGTCGATATGTTATGGTTGTACATTAGACGTTTAACGGACTAGTCGATATGTTAATGGTTATCCATTTCACTTCAACGAACTAGTCGTATGTATGGTTATACATTAGACGTTCCAACGGACGAGTCCGATATGTTATGGTTGTAACATTAGACGTTCAACTACTCCTACCAAATACACCTGCCAAATAACTCCCAGCCAAATACTCCCGCCAAAATACTTCCCGCCAATACTCTCCCGCCAAATACCCCCTCCAAATAGATCTTTTAATACCATAAAACAGATACTATACACAAACACAAACTATCACACACTCTTAACATCATAACCACAAAAATATGGTTTACATGTGCCACATGGAAGCTTTTGCGTGTAGATGTGCAAAGGATATGTAGTTCCTCCGACAATCGTAAAAACCCTGAGAGTTTCGGTAAACAATATTATCATGACCAAAATCAAAGGTGAACAATCAACATGTTTTTTATATGCTGCAATAAAATAAATAATACTCTGGTTATGATTGTTAAAAGAATTGATTTCTGTATCTATTTAAACACCTCCGAACATTTTTGGATGTGACTTTTTTTATGGATAAAGACCCGACTTGTGAATTGATGAGTTCTCCTGGAGCTACCAAGTTACTCTGCAGGACATTCACCACCCCAAGTTATTCTTCAACATTCAACCGTCCAAGCTATTCTTCTAGACCTTCAACACCTACAAACTATCCCTAGGATCTTCAAGAAATAAGAGTGCTCAAACTGCAAGCACTTAACGGGAAAATAAGTGTACTCAGGCAACAATGAAATGCATATCAATCCGGAGCAACATACTTAAATTCGTTCGGCTGCACTTATTCACGAATTTCTCATGAAATGGAAAAAACTTGATTGGAGTAGTTTGTCATGTTCACTGAAATTCGATGATTTCGTGTATTTTGTCATTTGCAATTAATTCGTACAGTTTTAATTTATTGTATGTGAAGACTTTGTTTAAAAAACTTTTTATTATATGAATGTGTTGATGTATAACGATATGAAAGTGTTTTATGTATAACGAATTATCACCTTAAAAACAATATATATAAATATATATATAAATATTAGTATATATATATATATATATATAAATATATATATTTGTTAAAAATACTGAATATCGACCGAAACAAATCAAAAAAACCGTAGTTTAATTATATTTAATCAAATAATATTTAAATAATTTATTTTTTAAATATTAAATTTATTAAAACCTCTAGTTTTTTAATAAATATAGTTTTGATATATTATATAAAACTTTAGTAAAAAATATATTTGTGAGTTTTGTTTTTGTGATATATTAATAAAAACTAAAAAAAAAAATTAATAACCACTTTCCCCAGACGACATGTCGCCGGGAAACCATCTTTTTACTAATTTTGATATATTTTGGATATGTTAATAAAACAGTATAATTTTATAATACTTTCCCCGTCGACATGTCTCCGTGGGGAAACCACCTTTATAATGTTGTCCAAGTCATAGCAAACGTAATTATCACTAATTAATCTATTTTAAAATAAACAAAATGAATCCCCACACATGTTTCCGGGGAAAAGATAAGCGAAATTTCCCTGCCACGTGTATACCGTAGAAATATTTGGTCAAATTTAACGACCTTATCCCCGACGACATGTCGCTGGGGAAAACGTCCGAATTTTTTGACTAAAAAGTCTACGAGAATTGGTGCCACGTAGGACTCATTTTTTTCGTTTAGTGCATTATTCTCCTCCCCAGCGACATAAGTCGCCGGAAGAAGTCCTCAACCTGTTCTCATATTATCTTGTATGCTTATGCCGCATTGATTAAAGAATTTGGATTCAGTTGTGAGCGTATACGGCCTCCTCCCCTGCTCTACAGTGGGGGGCGTATGAGTCAATACCAGATTTTTATATGATACAATAGGCTTGTCATATTATTTGTATATTATATAACCTTGTCATCATTAATGTTAATCCTTAGTTGTAGGATTGATCTTGAGCTCAAGCCTTATCTTTGTAAACTATATATATCGTATGTTTTGTGTGAATTATCAAGGAAACAAATTAACCTTCAATAACTTCCTCATAATTCGAAACAAGAAAAATCTCAAGAAACAACCAAAACACATGCCCGTGTACCTAGTGTTTCCAACGATACCGCTTTTTTCAACAATGAATCATATCAATAGTTGCATAAAAGACACTCCTCCCTAAACCACAAGTTCATCTCATCTAAGAATGCCTAAGTTGAAGAGGATAAAAAAGAATTGAAATGTTGTCTTATATGTTAAACATGATTGAAAAGAACATGATGTTAAAGCAATCATTGTTGATAATGTGTTGGAAACAATGAATTGTGGCTCACTAAACTTAATGGAGTACGTACCAATCATTTAAGGTCAACATTTAATCAAAATGGGATCCTCCGATTTATACAATATAGTTACTGGGTTGATAGTGCTATCTCCATCTTTTTTGTCAGCCCATGTTTCGATGTGGTTTTTCAACAGCTAATTGGGTTATTTGAGGTTCGGGTTTGAATTAGATACTTAGAGCTAGCATGAACCTCAAAGAAAGGATTCTCTTTTAGAAGAACTCTCCGTGAAATGATGATTCTTAATTGGTTTTAGGTTTTGATGATTCAATTTGCGTTTGTTGCGAAAAATTGTAATCTTATCTAGCTTCTTGCTAGCTATTTTTAATAAACTAATTGCCGTTAAAAAAACAATAAGTATTCTACATATAGTAGATAAAAATTGAAGCAAATAATAACCATTATATAATTTATATTCTTGGAATATAATTACATAAAGATATTTGGAATTAAAGAAAAACATACAAACATGAACAATAGTACCCGAAATGATACTGTAAAAGTGCTATGAGCGGACACTTAGGTTTTTTCTTATTGGGACCTCATATTTTCAAGACCCTTATATATATATTATCCAACAAATAGATTCATTTCATACGTCTAAATTAAGGCACAATTTACCAATTTAGTGTCATATATATACTCATATGCAACTTTTTCTTTTGAACTTTAGTTTGATTTTCCGTATGTCACCGCCATTTATTGAATATACATTTTATTCAGGCAACTTTTTTTTATTCTTATGTAAAGCATTTATAAAAGAGAAGATCACAAGCCAATTAAAAAGACCAAGGATAGCAAACACCCTATATTGGTTAACGATATAAGTATCTAACAAAGAAAATTGCTCGATCTGACTACATGTCCATAAAGAATGTCAAGTATTTTTAAGTGTCTTCTATAAGCTTGGCGGAGCAACAATATGTTTATGTTTCTAGTTTATGAACTTATTACTTCTAAAACAACACGTACTCATAAATCATAATTAATTCGTGCTTAGTGTTTCAAGAATTTTGGTTAGAATTGATCATCAACCCATCAATAGTACATATCATTCTTATGTAGAACCTTTAGCTATTAACATGCATGTATCAAATACTTATAATCTTTATGGAAGTAAACTTCTAATAGTCTTCTCTGAAGTAGCTAAGGCGGACTTGGTGATGATTACTATTTTAACGTAAAAAAAAAACTAGTATATACCACAAATATGTTTTTATACACAAATATGTTTAAACTGAGAGTAATGTACTTTTCTTTATTTTAATTTTATAATACGTACTAATAAATATGAACTTCGAGTTCAAGAGACAATTTATATTCCAGATCTAGTAATTGCCAGACAAGTTAAGTGACCTAAATGAAGTGACTAGATCATATATACGCTGCTAATGCTACAATTACAATGTTTGTCCCAGTAGTAAAACCAATAAAGTGGTAGTGAGTCTATGGCACGTATGCAACTTGATAGACTAATCGATTCCAATTAAAATTCTCGAATGAATAGATAAAATGGAGCAAGAAAATTAAGATAGTCGAATCGAGGTTATAAAGACCCCATAACAGTCTCCTAAAGAGACACTAGACATGAAGGTAATTCTTCTCTGAAGTAGCTAAGGCGGACTTGGTGATGATTACTATTTTAACGTAAAAAAAACTAGTATATACCACCAAAAGTTTATTACAGTATAATATTTACAAATTTATTATTACGACCAAGTTTTTATACACAAATATGTTTAAACTGAGAGTAATGTACTTTTCTTTATTTTAATTTTATAATACGTACTTACTTCTTTTGAGATTGCAATTTTAATTGTGATATCTTAATGTAAATAATTTCATAATATTTCCTTGTTTGGTTCTAAAGTGCCTACCTTAACTCAGAAAAGAAGATTCTTCAGAAATAGCCGTTTTAAGATAACCTAAAGTAGACCATTTTCTTTTTCAATTGTGTTCTGTAAAAGCCTACCATTAAGAGAAAAAAGTTTAGAAACACAGTGACGACTACCGGAAGGGGACATGCAATTTAAAGCAGCGGTTATGGGTTTAATTTCTATCCATATGTCTTTTTAATCATGGTATTTTTACTTAGTTAGCCGCAAAAGGTTTTGTTTCCCTTTACAATGACAAACAATACATACTTTCGTCTTAGAGTAATAGAAAGATGATTTAATTCTCGTCGCGATGGTGTATTTTTTGTCATTTGACGATTTACCGTTTGGAACATATTTTATTTATAAAAAAGAGATGAAAAGTGAAGTTTTTTAATTGTTTTTTTTATTTGGTGAAAAATGAATGGCTAGGATGTGTTCTTTTATTTTTTAAGATGATATTGTTCTATATGATCTCACATCTTTTGTCAGTATGTCATCTTAAACTCTTTCTCATTATGGTGGCTTAGTTTATAAACCATTCAAGATTTATAAATCTTTTCATATAACTCTTATTGCGGGATGCCCTTTACAGTGACGTACCAAGATTTTTTTTGTTCATTTATTTGTGTGTTATGCTGCTTCAAATCAATATACGTACAAAGCGGGCACTCACAATAGCATGCATTGTACGTACTCGAGAACACTACTACATAAACTATTTTTTGGTAAGGCAATTTGGTACGGTTCCACCATACCAAAAAATAAAAATTAAGTCATTTGGTCGTTTTTTTTATCCGTACCTAAAAACAACAATTTGGTGCGTTTTTGTTCATTCTTTGGTGCGGTTATTTTGTAAACCGTAGCAAATAATCATTTATTGGTACGGTTCTCATAAAACCGTACTAAATTGTCGATTTTTTGCTACGGTTTTTCGATAACCACACCAAAATAAAATTCAAATTATCTGCTCCCCTAACGTAAACCTGCTCCCCATTCTTCTTCTCAACTTAAATCTTTCAAAACCATTACATTAAACACTCATCAACAACCATAATAAACTTAACTTAAACCTTATATAACTACATAAAAGGTAATAGTTACATTTTTATTTATTTTTACTTACTCTAATTCTTTTATGCTAACTAATATTTTTTATTTATTTGTATTCAGAATACTTTGACTAAATTTTCTACGAGAATTGGTGCCACGTAAGATCTATTTTTGTCGTTTAGTGCATATTCCCCAACGACATATGTCGCCGGGGAAAAGTCCGTCACCTGTTCTCATATTTCTTGTAGTGTAAATACTTATATGTATATAGTTGCTAAGTTTATTTGTGTATCTATAGCATGTGCATCTAGAAGTTATAAGTAGATCCTTATATGAACTTAGTTAATACCCTTCCGAAACTAATCTAGTCCCCGTTTGGGACTGCCTTTTGAATATTTTGTCTCATTTAGGATGCGTATACATTCTAGCGGGTCGACTATTTAAGAAAAAATCGGTATACATTTCTCTTTACTCCTTCGAGTTTGCGTTTTATACGCATGCTTGGGGAGTTGACGGAAATTCTGCCGAACTTTTTCTTAAATAGTCAACCCGCTAGAACGTATACGCATATGAGATAAAATATTCAAAAGGTGGGTTAGGATGTGCCACATGTGAACACGTATATTTCATTCGTACATGCATATGATTTATTATGTTATTTTAAATTTTCAGATGGACCGAAAATGAATGTACGGCATGAACATTAGTGACCCGGAATTTGTGAATGGAGTGCAAAGTTTTCTTATCGCTGCTAAGTCTAACCGAGTGGCTAAGGGAGATATTGAGATTTTTTGTCCGTGTTCGCAATGTAAAATTTTTGTACCATATAACGATATCAAAGTGATTGATTATCATTTTCTCAAAGATGGTTTTGTTCGTAAATATACTTGTTGGTCGGAGCATGGGGAATCACTAGTTGATAATAGCACATCGAGTCATGTATCAAATGATAATAAGAACAATGAATCTTACATTAATGACAGACATGAAAATTTAAATGAGATGTTGCATGATTTGGAGGCTAATGAAGGTGATATGTAAACGAGCCGAGTCGAGCCGAGTACTGCCAAGCTCGAGCTCGACTCGAATACTAAAACTCGAGCTCGAAACTCGGCTTAGTTAAACTTGCTTACTAGAACACGTACAGATATTGATTGAAAACTTATCTCATGGCGTTATTAATCTCATAATAATCTAACTCACATGTGTAACTATTATTATCTACATTTGTTTTTATAGATTTGGGATGATACACGCCATCTAACACCGTTGGAGATCGACCAAACGGCTTATATGATTTTGAACGAGTTTTATAGGGGCGTGGTTATTTCTTTAGATACAACAGCTCCACAATAGTTAAGTTTTTATACTTTCGTGATGATGACGTTTAAACAATTGTATGGATAACACTTTTGTCTAACGTAGATTGTTGCGTCTGTTGATGTTTATATTGAATGTTAAGTTTGTGTGTGCTGCAATGTCTTGGTGTTTCCTGTGGAAAATATTAATGTGGTGTTTGGTTACAGGTTTTGGGACAAGAAACGAATAAATGATTTTTTTAAATCAAACAAATTTGGTGCTGGTTTTTATAAAAAACGTACCATGAATGGATAGTATTTGTGCGTGAGGTGTTAAGGTATTGGGTGCGGTTGAAAGTAATACCATACCTAATAAAACATTTTTTGTACGGTTCAAAAATTTACAAATAATATTTTATTTTTTTTGTTTCGCTACTATCTTGGTACGGTTTAAAAACGTACCAAATAGCCTTAAAAATCATAACCTAATGAGTTTTTTTTTTTTGTAGTTGTGGAAGTAGTAGCAGACATTTATTATGAACCAAGGTTTTATAAATTAGCATGATGGCGGGTGTGGCGCTGGCAAGCCCACGCCTTTGAGGCCATTGGCGTGTCATGGACGTTTTAAGAAGTGAACTTAAAGCTGACAAAATATTTATAAAATTATATATTTATATCATATTACAAATATATTGAGTTTACAAAAAGTGTCATACATAAAGAATAAAGTCAAGAAACTATCTTTGTATGTAATCTTTTTCATTTTTATATAAAAATAAGATTTTTATGGAAATTGAATTCAAAAAAGCCTTCACGCATCACGTTTTATCGCGTCTTATCGTGTTTTTTTCACTCTTCATCTCACGTCAAGCCTTTAGCCCAAGCCTTGGTCTATTGCGTGGCGTGGAGGTCACGCCTCGCGCCTTTACGAGGCCTTTGCGCGCCTTTTAGAACCATGATTACGACACCCTTACATTAATTAATAACTTTCATTGAACGATTATTCAACACCTTACTATATTGCAAGTGATAAATATATCATGATAATTATAGTACAAGTAACGGATTTATCAATTCACACAATTAGAAGAGTCAAACGTAAGAATTTGGGTTTTTAAAATGAAAAACGTTTTTATAATCATTGACAATATCATGACAAAGACTCGAAACATTTAACACTGTAATTCTAGATGCTAAATCTTTGTTTACTGATTAAAAAATTGATTTGGTAAAACAACCTAGGCCAGATTGTAGAAGAAATTGCCTGGAAATTGAATCCAAAGATATCTTGTTTATTCATCATCTCTAATAATAATAATAACTAGTTGAATTTGGCTTGTTTCAAGGACTGGATATTCTTCAATTTTTAGTTGAAAATGTCTTCTCAACAACCTATACACTTCCCTATAATCATGTTTTTACGCAATTTATTTATCTCTCCAATGTTGGTCATGTGCTTGGTCGTTGAGGACCGGAGACTTTCTAAAATGTGACCGTAGCAACATGACTTTTTTTGATGATCTATCTAGAAACGGCGTCGACACATGAGAAATTTGTTGCAGTAACGTTCCACAAAACATAATCAGAGAGAAATCTATAAATAAAATGAAATGATGCCATCATAAAAGCATTACCAAGTTACATATAATCTCACAAATCATTTGAGCTACTAATCATACATTGATCAAGTAATACATTTTTCCTATCCCTAATGGCATCCCGTTTCCTTTTAGTTGGTCTCTTGTTGGCGACATTTACTCTTGTTGCTTTGGCTTCGGACCCTGGTCCTCTTCAGGACTTTTGTGTGGCTGATAATAGTAGCAAAGGTAAAAGATCTTTTTTCTATTTGTGTTGTGACAGTACTAGTGAATGGTTTCGTTTGCAAAGATCCAAAGATGGTGAAAGCAGAAGATTTTCTTTTCAGAGGGTTAGACAAGATGGGAGATACAAATAATGCCGTCGGGTCTGTTGTGACGGCTGTGAATGTAAATCAGTTGCCAGGACTCAATACTTTTGGTATTTCCATGGTTCGTATCGACTATGCTCCATGGGGTCAAAATGCTCCACACACTCACCCTCGAGCCACTGAAATCTTGGTTGTAATTGAAGGAAGCCTTCTAGTCGGTTTTGTCACATCTAATACTGACAACAAGCTCTTCACACAACGTCTTGAGAAGGGTGATGTTTTCGTGTTTCCACAAGGTCTAATTCACTTTCAACAAAATGTTGGAAATGGCTATGCTCTTGCTATTGCAGCTTTGAGTAGTCAGAATCCGGGTGCTATTACAATTGCAGATGCCGTGTTTGGATCAAACCCGGATATCTCTGATGATATTCTTGCAAAGGCCTTTCAAGTTGACAAAAAAGTGATTGATGATATTCAGTCAAAATTCTAAACATCCAGCAGGTGAATGGTTATCTATTAACCTCAGGATCTTCGCTTCAAGAATAATGTCTGTTTCATTTTGTCTTGTTTTGCTATATCTATATATAAGTGAATAAAGGAAATTCATTATCGTCGTTTACATTTTAACTTCCCATAGTGTTGATAAGTAACATCATATATAAGCTGAAAACTACAGTATGTTATTAAGAAGGAACCATCCCTTATAAGTTAGAACACTTATGCATAAAAAGCCCGTATATAAATTGAGAATACCAAAAAATTAACTTGAATAGGACATTCACTTGAAAACCTTTTGACTACATTTATAGCATGGACAAGTTTGTTTAATGACATGATATACGTACTTGATAATATACTTTTTAAGACTACACTCTTTTTTAATTTTAGCATCTACATCGACATTAAGAATTGATTTAAGTACAATATACATCATTAAACAAATACTGTTCAACTGCTATAACAGAAACTCCATAACTAACTTATCGAATCTCAACCATGAAACTTCAAGTATATATATGTTGTGAAGTTGCTCACACCAAGATTACTGGGCTTAGTTCATAATATACGCATATGGGCTCAGGCCCAATACAACAAATAGCCGGACTACTAAGCCTGACAAGGGTCACGCTCCGGATATTCCAAAGACGCACATGAGTACCTTTAAAAGCCGCACCCGTTGCACCTCCGCGGACAAACACGAACTGCGGAAGGATACTCACGTCCACAGACACGATTACACGTTGACCCTTGCCCGACAAGGGACCCACTCCGGCCACTAACAGTCGCAAGCGAAATATTAGGAAACCCTAGTATTGGGTTTGCCTATAAATAGGGGTCATTTCACACCCCAAAAGAGGTACATTCTGTCTTATCATTAGCACACACACATACTCTGACATTCTCTTATTCTTTGACAAACATGTATACTTACTCTCACGCCAGAGCTTAATCGCGGGGTCCGCCCTACGGTAAGGCTAACGGTTTACTCTCATTTGTGCAGATCACCTCTTCATTACTTGGATTAGTACAAGATCAACATTATAGCCTACTCCCTGGCCCAACCCATTAAGCAATCCAGATTCATATTCACCCCTACACTCTTTTTGTACTAACAAGTTGGCGCCATCCGTGGGACCCAACACATAATTGCGTTTCCCAAAAATACTCACCATGAGCAACCACGAACAACCTACCTCTAGCCATCCCAAGTCTGATGTGCGGAATACGGTAGGGAAAGACAAACAAACCCCCCAGGGCTCTGCGAGAACTACATCCGTTGTAGACCTCGAAGAATTCTGCGAAAAGCACTATAAGAAACTGCTACCAATCATGGCAGATAAGTACGAGTATGAGCGGAGAAAGAAAGAAAAGTTGGAGGAAGTGAAAGCGCGGCTCGACTTTGGCGAGGCTCGGAGGAAGAGCACTAAGGCGCAGGAATCAGCGTATTCTGAATCTAGGACAATGTCGCCAAGAAGACAAAGATGTTTTCGCAGCCCGCGCCACAGTCCTAGCATCTTCACAAGGTTAAGGCATGAAAGGTCAAGATCACCGCGGCATGACCACAAGAGCAAGGCAAGAAGAGAAAGCACCGTATTCAAGAGACTTGGAAGCAGAGGACGAAGTACGTTCGCGCACTTCGATAGCCGTCAGGAAAGCTTAAGGTATACGAAAAATCACTCTGAAAGCGAAGATAGTGAAGGGGGACACTGGAAATCTAAATCACGAAGGCAGAAGTCCAGTGTCGAAGATGACGATTTCTCCCAACCTTAGGTATGTGCCGAGACTGATCCGTTCACGTCTCGGATCTGTCACCTCGACTTCCCAAAAACACGAATGCCCAGTCATGTAAAAACATACAACGAAAGTGAAGATCCTGAAGATCACTTAAAAATCTTCCAGGCAGTAGCAAAAACAGAAAAGTAGGCCATGCCAACATGGTGTCATATGTTCAACTTCACACTCACCGGGAACGCTCGGGTGTGGTTTGACGATCTTCTCCCAGAATCCATAGACAGTTACAATGACCTGAGAGAAGCATTCCTGAAAAATTACCTCCAATAGAAAAAGTGCATCAGAGACCCCATAGTGCTCCATAACATCAAGCAAAGAGACGGCGAGTCCATAGAAGACTTCATACAAAGGTATAAGTCAGAAAGTGGGAATGTTAAAGGAGCACCGGAATGTATTAGAATCTCCGGATTCGTGCACGGAATCACTAATCCTGAACTTATCAAAAGGTTTCATGAGAAAATTCCAAAAACAGTGGACGAAATGATGCAGGTAGCCACATCTTTCCTTCAAGGGCAAGAGGCGGCCTCAAATCAGGAAAGGAAAAAAGCACCTCCATCCTGGAAACACCAGGAAGGGGGTCACAGGCAGAATTTCAAGAAAGGGGGAGGCTTCCGCAGCCAACATAAGCAAGAGAAGAGTCCGGATAGGTTTACCCTTCTCACAAAAACCCTAAGGGAGATTCTGGCCTTAAAAAAAGCAAAGTTCAAAACCCCACCTCCAATGACAACCCCGGTAGAAAAATGGAACGCAAACAAATTTTGCGAATTCCATGGAGAAGTAGGGCATAATACTGATGAATGCAATCATCTAAGAAGACAAATTGAGGATATGCTCAAAGCCGGGAAGCTGTCGCATATAATCAAGGAGCTAAAGCAAAATAGCGCGAAAGACCAGAAAAAGAAAGGCGAAACTTCCGGAAAAGAGGAACCTCAAGAGATTCTAATAATCCAGTCATGGTAAAAGATAGTGAGGCAAAAGATATCCCAAAGCTTCTCACCTAATCTCAAAATTTCATTCCCGTCTTTAGGAGACAATGAAGGCGCAGAAGGTCCCCTGATAACAGAAGCGGAGATCGGAGGCCACCAAGTGCACCGCATGTGCGTCGATGGAGGGTCATCCTTTGAGATACTCTACGAGCACTGCTTTAATCGGCTCCGCTCGGAAATAAAAAATCAAATGATCCCAGCCACAACCTCGCTAATAGGGGTCAGCGGCGAAATAAAATAGCCATTGGGACAAATAACACTTTTGGTAAAAATCGGGGATGACGAACACTCAACGTCAACATGGATGGATTTCATGATAGTAAGATCAACATCTCCATATAACGGAATCATTGGAAGACCAGGGCTACGGGAAATACATGCGGTCCCATCAACAACGCACGAAATGATAAAATTTCCAGTCACGGGAGGAATACTTACGCTAAGGAATCATTCCAATCGAATGTGTGATGGTCTCTGGACCAGACGACCAACCCCTCCCAGTCAACAAAGTAAAAGAAGAAAGGGTCAAAGTGGCAATCAATTCGGAACACCCAGAGCAGACGGTGATGATCAGGTCTAACCTTACGGAGAAAGCCAGAGTTAAGATGTGTAACCTGCTTCAGCGGAGCTTAGATCCCAACGGATATGACGGGCGTCCCAAGGCATATAGCGGAACATAGGCTGAATGTACGAGAAGGTTGCCAGCCGATTAGGCAGAAGAAAAGAGGCCAGGCGGCAGAAAGAAACATAGCAATCAATGACGAAGTCAGTAAGCTGGTGGCAGCCGAGATCATGAGGGAAGTTCATTACCACGATTGGCTTTCCAACCCAGTAATGGTAAAGAAACACGACGACAGCTGGAGAATGTGTGTCGACTTTAAAGACCTCAATAAAGCATGTCCCAAGGACGGGTACCCCCTGCCAGAGATAGACTGAAAGGTTGAATCCCTATGTGGATTCCCCTTTAAATGCTTTCTGGACGCATACAAGGGGTATCACCAAAAACAAGCTTGCAGAGGGATACGAAGAAAAAAACCGCGTTTCATCCACAAACCAGGGCATTTTTTGCCTACACAAAAAATGCCCTTCATCTTCGGTCTAAGAAACGCCGGTGCAACCTACCAACGATTAGTGGACAAGGCATTCCACAAAAAAATTGGTAGAAACCTGGAGGTATATGTGGACGATCTAGTCATCAATAGTCGCACGGATGATGAAATTATCCGCGACATAGAAGAAACATTTAAAACTCTTAGAAAAATCAACATGAAACTAAACCCAAAGAAGTGCACCTTCGGAGTTGAAGAAGGAATGTTCTTAGGATACCAGGTTCAATCTAAAGGCATTAAGATAAGCCCCATACCAAGGTAGAAAACGCCGCACTAAGCCTTCAAATCAACCAACATTGGCCCGTGAAATACGTGCAAAAACTAAATGGAAAGTTAGCAAGCTTAAACAGGTTTTTAGCAAAATCAGCGGAAAAATTATTACCATTTTTTAAAACTTTGAAAAAATGCACGAAGAAGAGTGATTTCCTATAGACAGAGGAAGCGGAAGCTGCATTTAGACAGATGAAGGAACACATAGCAAAGTTACACATGCTCACCGCTCCAGAAGAACAAGAGAAACTCATCATCTACCTAGCAGCATCCAAGGAAGCGGTTAGTGCTGTACTAATGACGAAAAGAGAAGCCAGGCAAATGCCAATCTACTTTGTCAGCCGGGCGCTAAGGGGCCCGGAAGTAAACTACACCTCCATGGAAAAACTGGTGCTAGCACTAGTACATGCAAGCAAAAGGCTAAAAAGATACTTCCAAGCTCATCCAATCATAGTAGTAACGGATCAACCCATCAAAAACATACTATCAAACCCAGAAGTCGCTGGTAGGATGCAAAAGTGGAGCATACAACTAGGGGAATTTGGCATACATTATAGGCCAAGAGTATCTGTTAAAGGACAAGTGCTAGCCGATTTTATCGTGGAAAGACCAGAAGAAGAAGGCCAGGACGATTCCACAAAGGAAGAAGAACCGCTCCCGGCACAGTGGACCTTGTTCACGGACGGGTCATCTTGTGTTGACGGATGTGGAGCAGGAGTGATACTCACGGATCCGGAAGGGGCAGAGTTCACGTACGCTTTACGATTTTAGTTTGAAGCAACTAACAATGAAGCAGAATACGAAGCTTTGATAGCAGGATTACGGATAGCAGAAAAAATGGGAGTCCAAAATCTCCAAGTAAATGTAGAATCAAAACTGGTAGCAAACCAAGTAAATGGGACTTACACCGCAAAAGAAACAGACATGATCAAATACTTAGAGAAGGTAAAAACATTGACTAGTACTTTTCGAGCGTTTTCAATAAAGCAAGTTCCAAGAAGCAAAAACAAAAAAGCGGATGCATTAAGCAAAATAGCATCTACCAGCTTCGCACATCTCAGCAAACAGGTGTTAGTAGAAGAATTGAAAGAAAAATCAGTGAATGAGATAGAAGTGCTCGCCGTGGTGGAGGAAGAAGGGGATTCCTAGATGACTCCGATTCATGAATACCTCACGGATGAAACTTTACCATCGGAAAGAAAGAAGGCAAGAGCGATAAAACGAAAGTCACAATGTTTCGCCATCATCAACGGAATGCTGTACAAAAAATCCTTTCTAGGCCCATGGCTTCGATGTGTAGGACCTTCACAAGCAAACTACGTCTTGTGAGAAATACATGAGGGATCATGTAGCATGCATGCGGGCACACGATCCGTCGTTGCCAAAGCTTTAAGGATTAGGTATTACTGGCTGACAATGCATAAGGACGCGAGGGCACTTATAAAAGTATGCCAGGATTGCCAAGTGCACAAACCTGTCCCAAGAAATCCGCAGGAAAAATTGAATCCGAACACATCTCCATGGAAATTTTACAAATGGAGCATCGACATAGCTGGACCTTTCCCGGAAGGACCTGGAAAAGTCAAATTTCTAATAGTGGCCATGGACTACTTTACTAAATGGATAGAAGCAAAACCAGTGGCAACTATCACAGAAAACCAAGTGAAAAAGTTTGTATGGGAAAACATCGTGTGCAGATTTGGTCTTCCAGGAGAAATCATATCCGACAATGGGAAGCAATTCCGAGACAACCCATTCAAAGACTGGTGCGAAAAATTGTGTATTCAACAACATTTTTCTTCCGTAAAACATCCCCAGACAAACAGAATGGTAGAAAGAGCAAACCGGAGTTTGGGGGAGGGAATAAAAGCAAGGCTGAGCAAAGACAACAAGAACTGGATGGAAGAAATCTCTCATGTCCTCTGGGCACACCGAACCTTGCTCAAGTCTAGTAACAGAGATACTCCGTTCTCACTGACTTCCGGAATGGAGGTTGTCATCCCAGCGGAGATTAGAATGCCCACATTTAGGACAGGAGAAGTAGATATGACCAAAAACGATGAAGCATTAAAAATCAACTTAGAGCTACTAGAAGAGAAGCGAGAGCAAGCAGCCATAAGAGAGGCAAAAAGCAAGAGACAAATGGAAAAAATACTACAATGCCAAAGTTTGAAACACAAGCTTTAAGCCAGGAGACTTGGTATACCTTAACAACGAAGCAAGCCACGCAGAGGATACCAAAAAGCTAGGACCCAAGTGGGAACGCCCATACGAAGTTACAGAAGCACTTGGGAAGGGATCATACAGGCTAAAAGACCGCAACAGAAAAGAGCTTCCGCGAACCTGGAACATTTGTAATCTTAAGAAGTGTTATATACACAAAATGTAAGCAGCTTACCCATACGGACCCTGTGATGGGAAGAGCATTTTTTACTTTATTCCTTGTAATAACTTTTAAATATTGTGTAATATGTCTCTTAATTTTAATAAAAAAGTGAAGACTAGCTACATTCACAAGTTATGCTTTGAAAAATTCTAATATATTATTTTGCAAAGTTATCTGTTATATGTGATTAAGCCGCGCATGCACGGAGCATGCCTCTAATAATGTTATTCCGCATAACAAAAAGGATGAGTAACCTACAAACAAAACTCAAAATGCATAAGAGGCATTGCATGCCCGGCATTTAAAACAAGCGTATTATAACATAGCATGTTAAAGAAAGCAAAAACTTTAATTATTGTATATCCGAATATAGATTATTATAAAAGCATCATTGTAACTAAAGATAGCACGGATAAAAGTGTTTGAATATTTTGATTACAAAAAAATCAGAAAAGAGGTCACATGCGACCGCGGAAGAACAAGCAAACAAACTCAAAGAACAACGTCTCTAGCTTCGTTCTCCAACTGAGAAAACACAAGATCACCAGCATCCACATCGCCTTCAATTGAGCCTCCAACCTTTCCCTTACCTTCGGGCCCCAAAATAACATCCTTTGAGACCGCACCCGCTAAGTCTGGGTTCTCATAATCCTCCATCAAGAGGAAAGGATCAGAATTGGGATGAATAACCACGGTGGACAAAGCCGTGGTGATAAGTGCAGTAACCGAAGGCTCAGTAGAGGTCTCCGAGAGAATGGCCAAAGCTTCAGCAAATACGGGGTGATCTATAGAAACAAATACATCTTTCAGAAAAGGAAGACGCTCAGCAAGGTTCCTCTCTATCTTCCGCACTCTACTATGACAAGTTTCCAGAGCAACAGACAACGCTTGACTTCCAATCACAACCTTATCTTGTTTATGAATCACGGGAACCATCAACTGACCCATGTCAGGCTAAAGGTCAGTCATTCCTAAGACCTCAGCCATGGTATCGTCCAAACGAAGAAGATCCATAGCATCCCAAGTACTAGCATCCTTCTTAGCATATAATTCCTGAAGAAGCGAAAAGTCTAAACCACGAAGATCACGGATAACAGAATTAAAGTCAGCCTTCACGGAGGGATTATAAGCTTCAAGGTCACTCAGACATCTTCCAGCTTGTCCATGTTTGATTCCAGCTACCAAGCCCTCCCACATCCCTTTCTCGATAGCACAGGCGAAAGGATTTCCAAGAGCCTCCATATACTCAGTAGGGTTAAGACACTTAGCCATTAGAAGTTTCATGCCATGAGTCAACAACCGTCTCCGCCTCGCGATGGCGTTAAGGAGGTGTCGATGAAAATTCTCTTGGAAATGCATACACCACCTGGTAAAGTCAGCATCAATCTCAGCCAATCTAGCTTCAAGAGGTTTCAAAAGGTTATCCTGGAATTCCTCTAGCTATTTCATGCTTCCCTCATACGTCTCCAGTTTCTCATGGAGACCCGCGAATGAAGTTTCCAACTCATGCACCTAAAAAGTATG